>JAIOTZ010002074.1:0-24220 GCA_023374045.1 Limonium bicolor | reverse complement strand
CTCTTCTTTTTACGCAAGCACAAACTTAGCAAAAACTTCCTCATTCCTTCCCCACCAACGATTCACATCAGATACTGACGCGTAGCTCATTTGTGCTTTCCCAAACTTGAACCCACTATCAGTGATAACTGAGACCCAAAAACTGGGACTCCTTCCTGCTTGTCCCACGCTACCAAACTGGAACAGGCAGCACATCCCCTTTCTGCTTGTTTCTTTTTCTTTCCTTCTGGCCATTTCCGAAACAGCCGCAGAGCCACTGCCTGAGCCCTCTTCTGTCCCAGTTCATGAGTGTCAGCAACAACAAGCGGTTTTACGTAGGTATTAATGGAAAAGAAAAAAAAGAGAACCAAAAGAAGAGATTTGTTCCTCCTCTGCGTTAGTTTTCAGTTTCTGAACCGTCAACTGGTATACAAGAAACATATGACTTGGTGGCACCTTGTTCATCCCTTCCTTGTTCTCGGCTAGAGTCCAGAAGCAAAAACACTCCACTCTCTGCACTTCAACCCCATGTCTAGTGCGAATAAGAAACTTAGCTTTGCACTTCTGTTTATTCTCTCGTTCTTGACTGAAAGGAACGAACCAATAGACCACAGCGAGCCCAGTTCTTAGCCGCATGTAGTCATCACCTTGCATGTTCACGACACTGCTACTGAAGCAAGGAAAAACCGAAACAGACCACATAACTGCATCAGTCCATTTCCCTCCTCTCCGTTCTGTTCTTTTTCTCTCCTTCTGTTCCATTTCAAAACAACTAGAAAAGCACTCACGGCGCATTAACAGAGCGGAGCAATAGCACCACCAAACCGCAAACCACAGCTGGGTTTCTGTTTGAGCTATCCACTCTCGACACAAAACGGCAGAGAGTAAGTCCTTTCCTTCCTTGTTGTAGACTTGCGTTTTCATGCTAGGAGAACACACTGAACTCCCTTCCTCTACTGCTTCTGTCCAAAGAAAAAAACATGGCGTCTTGACTTATGTATTTCTCCTTCTCTTCTGTCTCTTTCTAAAGTAACAACAGAGCCGCTCCTGAATGCCCACGAACAGAAGCTTCACTCCAGCCTTTGTGAACCAAGGAAACTGATACTCAAAACCACCATGAGGGGGAGCATAAAAACTGAAGTGCCGAGAACCACTGGGAATGCGCTCGCGTGTGGCTAGGAAATCAGTCGAAGCTTCAAGAGAAAGAAATCGAGGTAAAGAATTTCGAACTTACCAATCAATGTTGCATAACAAAACCGAGGAGAATGGATATTGTTGAGTATATATATATGTGTACGGCTAGACATATCAACGCGTAACAGTATGGTCATGCACGTACGTATGTCATCTCGAGTTGGAAGTAGGTAAGGGATGGTGGTTATGAACAGGATTAATAACCGAGTGAATGTGGGTACATGAAGTCAAAGGGCGAATGGGGAGGGGGATATGAGTAAGAAATGGCCTGGTATAAGACGTAGACCCCGTATGAAGTTAGAACAATATGATATCATTATAAGGTTGGTTTATTGACATATAATTAGCCTAGGCGATCATGAGTACTCTGAACAAAATGGGCATATGCATGGGTTATTGACCAAAGGAAATATATATATACGATATATTATATATATATATATATATATTATATATATTATATAATATATATATATATATATATATATATATATATGTTATTGAAGTGATAAAGAGAAAAATTTTATTGTAAGCCGATTATGAAAGGAAATTGATTTAAAATATTTATGATAATCTGTGCAAAAACAAACCGAGAGCTTAATGTGGGTACGACACATTTTAGTGTCATTCGATGACTTAGATTATGTTATGAGTAAGGATATGTATATGTGGTATCTTGAGTGGTTAATATGTAACAAATATTGAGTAAATGTACGTATATATACACACGGTATTTTAAATTGGTAGTACGTAACCAATGGTACATATAAGTTGGAAAAAGATACATAATAATAATTAACTAAGTGTATAGGATTATCAATGCTAAAAATGTGTGAGAAAGATGGTTTAGAAAGACTGAAGAAAATTCTGTATATACCGTGATGTTAGTATAGTTTTAGTGATATTTGAATACTATTTTAAAGTAATTGCTATGCTATTTTAAGGCCATATATCTAAACCATGTTAAAATAATTATTTTGTGATTTAAATAGTCACTATTAAATTCATGAGGTTATATAAACTTCTGGTAGAAAAACTATCATGATAGTAATTATAACTACCGGGGAAAAACTTAGAAAAATATAGATATATTTATAAACTTTTTTTATGGCTCAAACATTTTTTTTAAACCGTATATAAAAATATGTATGTATATATATATGTACACTCTATATAAATAGTAACGATGACCGAAAGAAATAGTCCTTGGATTTTTATAAGTATAACATATGAATTGAACGAAATTAAGAGTTGATTTTAAAACTAGGAAGTCGTGGGGTATTCCCGTAAATAATAGCAAACTAGTCAATGGGTAAATTAAGTGGTCAACCTGGACCACATCTGGGAGTTGACCAAATTAAAATGATAAGGATAAATGTATTATAAGTACTTGAAGAAATATTAGGTCAAAACACCAATTATAAAAGTAGTAGGGGAGTACATGTAAATACCGAAACTATAAGGGTCAAAATGTAACAAGGGAACCCTTGAGGTTTGTGGGGAATTTTAGAGAAATTTTGGAGCAAGCTTAATGCTTTAATTAACTATGAGTTATACTATATAGCTAAGTATAAAATTGTGGCAATTATAAAGTTGGGGGTAAGTTAGGTAATCACCTTAAACCTTGGGGCATGGGTGGAAACTTAAGTATCTGAAGGGATTAGTATATAAACCTAGAAAGGTTTTGGAAATTTAAGTAATAATATAAATTAATTAAGAGGTATAATATGAGGTTTTAAATAAATAAATTAAAGTGTTGGTTATAAAAAAAGGGGGCTATGGTGTAATTATGGGAAAAATGTAGGTGAGTGGTCAGTGTGGATAAACTTGTTACATGTTGGTGCTTAAGAATACCCTAAAACATTAGCTAGGGGGAAGGACTTAGTTAACGTGTAAAACGACAATGTAAATGTCCAGAAGTTGATACAATCTAAGGTTAATACTTGGAAAGTTTATAAGGGACTTGTATAAGTTGAACACCCAAAAATCTCCCTAAGGAATAACACCCGATAAAATGGGATAAACTAGGAAAGCGTCGCAAAGGTCGTCACATGAAATCATGAACTGACACGTTATCTTTAATCAACGTTAGGGCGTAGTAGAGGTGATCCTTCGGGTGGGCGGGCCGGCCCGGGCCCACGGGCTCAAAAAATGTGCCGCGGCCCGGCCCGGTTAGTTATTCTGGCCTGATTTTATGTCCAGGCCCGCCTGGAAGCCCAATCGGGCTCGGGCCCGTCGGGCTTTTTTACGGGCCGGGTCAGACCGGGCTGACGGGCCGGACAAATTTTGATCAGCTCTAGGGCGTAGCGAGCGGTCGCACGGGAGAACCCTAGAACGAGGGAGATAGCTTCTACAGTCTCGAGGTATGGATATGTGTGGTCCGTATGTTGCCGTGTTACACGGCTTGTTTGCTGTGTGCCTTGTTTGACAATGACCATAAGACTAAAGCATGAAATTGGATTGCTTGCTGTGACTTGCTTATATACTTGTTATATCATTGTGGCATGTTACTTGCGCGCACACAGTAGTTTAGTCCCTTTCGCGTTTATGGAACCTTGAGATGAAACACAACGAACTATGTAAACAAGGGAACTACATAAAGGGAAAACTCCTCTCTAACTATAGAGGACCGCTAACGACGCCCACTATGGTGTCGAGGTTATAATGATAATGAAAAGTAAAATACCAACTGGTGAAACACGAGAATAACCCGGGAAGACAACAGCTCGGGCCGCGCGGTATGGATGATCGGGAGTTGGCATCTGCATCAAATCCTTCGATCGTCTATGGTGGAACATATATTGGGGGTCCCTGGGTGACCCCGCTTTCTCAGCACATCCTGAGGTCTAGAGGTGACCTCGCTTTCTCGAACCTTGGCGTCAGGAATGGAGGATTGTCATTTGGTGGAGCATTATCCTGGAGTCTATAGGCGACTCCGCTTTCTCGACGGATGACGCCGGGAATGGAGGAATTTGCTATGGAGGAGACGTCCTCCAACGTGCGGTGATAAAAGAATTCACAAATAATCCTTAAAGAAACAAGGAAAGATTGGCACCTACATGATATGGTCACGGGATCTAACTATATCCCCATACCTGGTGCAAGAAAAGAGAAAGAAAATACACATTATGGGAACAAGAGAAAAGAAATGAAAACACACAACGCTCGAATGATCTCATAGTGAGGATCATGGGTATAACATACCTACGCACACATTTTATTATTTACATGATTGCTATTGCTATACTAGCAGCTTGTTGTGCTTGGTTGCGTGTTTGATGTTGCTATGTTGCCAGCACGTTATGCTTGGTTGCTCGTTGCTAATGCTTTGCTACCTTTAAGTGTGTATGATATCATGATGTGTTGTGGTGTGTTTTACTGCTTTATTATAGCATGTAAATTGGACTTAATAATATTCGACCAAGTAGTCGTGTAGCCCGGCAACATGCGGGCTACACATATTCATACTCAGCGTAGTTTGCTGAGTCCTTTACAACCCAATTTTTAGAGATATTGAGCTGGATGATAACGGAGCGTAGGCGGGATGACTATCATGGGGGTAGTCTATATGGGCATAACTTTCGAGTTTGGGATAGTATGTTTAATGTATTGGTTGTTACTAAACCCGGGTTGTACTTTACGGTTTATGATTTAGTAATTATGTTGTAGACACTCGGTATTTTGAATTGTATCTTGTATTGTATATGAGTTTTGGTTGAGGGCTGTTTCCAGTCATGCAGACCGTAACTTGGTGTTGGTAATGTGGTCTGTCAACCACGTGGGTGGTTGGCATCTGTAGCACCCGAATGATGTTGAGAATCCGCTGCGTAGTTATCTTGTATTAAGGCTAGGAGCTTGTTCGTACTACTGGATGTTTATTCGGGGGTGCTACACCCAAAGAAGTGGCTATTATTCTGTATACGTGGAAAGCTTACCCAGAAAATTTGGTGATTGACTGTGAGGGAGCGTTGGGTGATGGTATATATGTGGTATAAATGTGGTATTTTTAAGTTTGGTATTTTTGATAAAAAATGTCAAACCGTCATCACCGAACAACAATTTTCAAAACAGCCACAAATATACCAGCGCAAAACAACTAACAATTTATACTTTAAATATAATAAATACCTTAAACAAAGACGGAGCCAGAAAACTGTAATTAAGGGGTGAGAATATTTTAATAATATTAATTAATATTAAAAATTAAATTTTAATAAATAAATTTAAATTTTCAATAATTATAATTATATTTAAAAATGATATTGAATATTAAATTTGACACAAAATTAAATTAAAATTGAAATATATAGATTAATAATTATAAATTAGTTTATTTTCCCTTTTTATTTTTAGTTTTTTTTATAAAGATTGATATACTAAATTATAAATTAATGAAAAATAATAGAACAATAGTTTTAAACCTTTTCTAAATTGTTTATTCAGATACCGATAAATAGTCTTTTAAAACTATTACTATCTATCAATTATAATAAAATATTCTACAAGGAAAAGAGCAAACTAATAAAAATTACGATGTAAACTTTCAATTATATTAAAATTATTAGAGTACAACCTTATATTAAATATAAATATGTGATCATAAATTTATTAAGCATTACAACCTTACATATAGGAACATGTTTCAATTACTAAATTATTATCAACTTTCAGTATTTTACTCAATTTTATGTTATTAAAACTATACTTTAAAAAAATATCTTTTTATTGTCAGAAAAGTTATGGGGTATTGGACTATTGTGGATATATATTGGGTCTTATATCCATGGCCCATTATTCCTCAGCCCATACGATAATAATGTTAGATAGATTTAGTTAGATGATATATTTATCTTTACTTTTATCTCTAACATTATGTGTATATATATATACTAGTTCTGTCTATAGGGTTGTACAAGATATACGCATATGAATCATATTCTAATACTCTTCATTAAACTCTCATCCTCTTCTAATATTGTCATTAAGTTCCATTATGGTATCAAGAGCGTGGGTTAATTAGCGTTTTCCTCTGGCAACAATGGCGGACGATCTGGGCAAGGAGAAGCAACCAGAGACGCATACGTCTACGAGCAACAGCAACAACTCTACCATCGACATCAATGACCCGCTGTATGTGCACGCGGCGGAGCAACCAGGATTTCCTTGGTACCGAAATTCAGTGGAGTTGGATTCTTAGGCTGGAAGTGCGATATCATCTCTGCGCTTAAGTCGAAGAATAAGTACGGGTTTGTTACCGGCGCCGTGAAGAAACCAGAGGAAGGAGAGACGATTCGCTACGCCGCCTGGGAGAGATCGTGCTATCTCATGGCTTCTTGGTTGAAGAATTCCTTGGATGCGAGTGCTTTGCAAGGTGTTCGCTATTGCCAAGATCCCAAGATTATCTGGGATTCTATCTGCGAAAGATATGAACACACAAATCTCGCTGTGATTCATAATTTAAAGCGTGAGATAGCAGAAACAAAGCAAGGAGAAGACACGGTTGTGGTGTACTTCAACAAATTGAAGCGAATCTGGGAGAGTTGGATTTGGCGAATCCTGCACAGAGTTGTTCTTGCGGAGCTTGCACTTGCTGTCTGGACAAGCGCGTCAAGAAAGCAATAGAGCAAGACAAGCTAATCCACTTCCTTATGGGTTTAAATCGGAAGTATCTGTCAATTCGTGGGCAACTACTGGCGATGCAAGAAATACCCAGTTTAGAGAGAGCTTTTTCTTTGATAATACAAGAAGAAGAACAGAGAGGAGACGATAATGTTACAGAGAACGCGATGTCCTTTTACAGCCATGGAGCAGGCTTAGGAGAAAATTCCAGAAATTACAGAAGAAATGTCGACACAGAGAAGAAGAAGGCAATTTGTTCTTTTTGCAAGAAACCGGGTCACAACTTTGAAGAATGTTATCAGAGGCAAAAATGTACCCATTGCAAAAAGACTGGGCACTTAGCTGTAGAGTGCTACCAATTGCACGGGAAAGAGGCAGTAACCGCAGCACGGAAAAGGAAAGGGTATGCCAATGCAGCTAGGGTTCAAGATGAATCGAATGCAGATGCTGGTTTGACACCGAAACAGCTACAACAGATTGCAGAATTGATTCGGAACAACACGACATCAGCAAAACCAGAAGCAATCAGTCACTGTAACTTTTCAGGTAACCATCTACCTAAACTCAACTACACACAGTGTTTATTAAGCAACAATTCGCAAGATTTGTTCAAAGGACAATGGATTATAGACTCCGGGGCAACAGACCACATGTCAGGAGCGAAAAATCTTTTCGAAAACTGGCAAAATTTGAAGGTAGAAAGAAGCGTCATTCTTCCCGACGGAAGTCCGCAATTGGTGAACAAAATTGGAGATGTAAAAATTGGAAATGGAATCTGGCTAACAGGAGTATTGTATATCCCGAATTTCATGTTCAATTTGATTTCTGTTCGAAGGTTGACTGAACAATTCTCTTGCTCGCTGAGTTTTGACGCCCGTAATTGCTTTGTCCAGGTCCCGTTGACAGGGATGATTGAGAAAGTAGGGCGCGGTCAACATGGGCTTTACATCTTGGACGAGGTTGAGGCGGATCGAAGTCTTGGGTTTTCTGGATTGACTTTTGCAGACACGGCCCATAACAAGGCTGGTGTTAATTGTTGTGGTTTGGGCTCCGATATAGATAGAATTGTTATTGATAGTTACGGTTTGGGCTCCGAAAGGGATATCAGCCCTCAAGCTAAGAGTTTACATATTGCTTTGGGTCATGTACCTTTAAACAAACTTGTCCGTTTGGGATTAATAAAGGAAGGAGATTTTTCTATACAATATGCTTGCGACATATGTTACAAGGCTAGAGCGCAGCGATTACCTTTTGGAGATTCAGTGAGTAGGAGCAAGAGATCTTTTGAATTATTACACATCGACGTGTGAGGACCATTCCACACTAACACATATAATGGTTACAGGTTTTTTGTTTGCTTTGTTGATGATTTCTCACGAACCACTTGGGTACATCTTATCAAAGAAAAGGGCGATGCTTGGGAAGCAGTGGTTAATTATATTAGAATGGTGGAGCGGCAATTCGAAGCCAAGGTTAAAATTGTTAGAACAGATAATGCAAAGGAGTTGGGTGGTTCTAATGCAGGCAAGTTGTTCTTCTCACAACAAGGTATAATACACCAGACTACTTGTGCATACACACCACAACAGAATGCGGTAGTGGAAAGAAAACATCGATACCTCCTTCAAACTGCAAGAGCTATATATTTCCAATCAGGTCTTCCACTCGAATATTGGGGAGAATGTATTCTTCATGCAACATATTTGATTAACAGACTCCAGACTAAAGCTTTAAATGGAAAGACCCCATATGAGATACTATACAAACAAAAACCTTTGTATGATAGTATCAAACCCTTTGGGTGTCTTTGTTACAAGAGCATTATTCACAATAGAGGAGGAAAATTCAATCCAAAGGGGGAAGCATGTATTTATCTCGGAGTGGACCCACGGAAAAAGGGCCACAAGGTAATGAGCATAAAGGATTATCATGTGGAAGTAAGTCGCGACGTTAAATTCCATACTACCACATTTCCCTTCAAGGATGGAATTGAACGTTACATGGACCATGCACAACACCATGCAAGCGACAATCAGAATGTTGCATATTTTGATGAAGAAGTTAATCATCCAGAGTCTGAGCAAGACGGTCACGAAGAGCCTGCTATACAAGAGCAAAGTACAATACATCAAGAGATTCGTCGGTCTACACGGGAAAGTCATAGGCCTCGTTACCTTGAAGATTATGTTTGCAATATTTTTCAAGAGGTTCTAGACGAACGAGTTTACAACAATAAAGGGGATACCACTACTGTCATATCCAACCTTGGCAGTCTAACCGAGATCACACCTACCAAGTCAATTGCTCTACTATCCACGAGTCTTAATGCCATAAACAAGATCGTGGATATGAAGGAACCAAGTACCTACAGAGAGGCAGCCGTCCATGACCATTGGAGACAAGCAATGCATGAAGAATTACAAGAACTTGAACGGAACAATACTTGGGATGTTGTGAACTTACCTAAAGGCAAAAAATTGATTGGATGCAAATGGGTATACAAAGTCAAACTCAAATTTGATGGCACGTTAGAACGTTACGAGGCACGGTTGGTTGCAAAGGGCTTTACTCAACGACATGGGTTGGACTACAATGAAACCTTTTCTCCAGTAGTCAAACTCACTACAATACGGGCTCTTATTACAGTCGCTCTTAACCAAGGATGGGTGATTAATCAGTTAGATGTCAACAATGCTTTCCTACATGGCGATCTTGATGAAGAAGTTTATATGAGGATTCCACACGGTTTAGACATACAAGGACACAACAAAGCTTGTCGTCTCAAGAAGTCTTTGTATGGTCTCAAACAAGCTTCTAGACAATGGTTTTCCAAATTGGCAAGCTTTCTTCGTACTCTCAATTTCACACAATCCAAGAATGACTATTCATTGTTTGTTAGGGAAAACAACCGAGGAAGTGTTTTCATTGCCGTTTATGTTGACGACATGCTGGTTGTTGGTACAAATCAAAGTGAGGTCGATGACATCAAAAGAGCGCTAGATCTCAACTTCAAGATTAAAGACCATGGGGAACTACATTATTTCTTGGGTATTGAGTTTATACCCACAGGCAGCGGGTATGTTTTATCACAGAGAAAGTTTTGTATGGACTTAGTAGACGAGTATGGTTGTCACAATCTCAAGGATACGCAAGGACCCATGCATGTGGGTAAACAAATTTTGCTACATGATGGCACACCACTTGATGATCCCATACAGTATCAACGGTTGGTTGGCAAACTGAACTATTTGTCCAACATACGACCAGACATCAGTTTTACAGTTCAAGTTCTAAGTCAGTTCATGCAACGCCCGACTGACGCACACATGCAGGCAGCATTACATGCTCTCAGCTACGTCAAAGGTACCATGAATTATGGTATTGTATTGACAAGCAGCAAGAACTCTAAACTTGATCTCCTGGCATATTGCGATTCGGATTGGGCAGCATGTCCAAATACAAGAAAATCCGTCTCCGGGTATTACATTTTCTTGGGTGATAGTCAAATCTCATGGAAAACAAAGAAACAGAGCTCTGTCTCTCTTTCTAGTGCTGAAGCAGAATATCGATCTTTACGACGAGTTACCGCAGAACTCACTTGGTTGACTCGATTATTACATGAGTTTGGTGTCACTAATATCACTCCTATTCCAGTCAAGTGTGATAATCAGTCAGCCATACATATAGCGCGCAATCCTGTCTTCCATGAGAGGACAAAACACATTGAGACTGACTGTCATTTTGTACGAGACAAGATACAGCAAGGACTCGTCGACGTAGTTTATACTCACACCACGACACAATTAGCAGACATGATGACTAAAGCATTACCAGGCACAAGATACAGAGAACAGTTACAACGTATAGGAATGCACAATTCTAGCACGCACAAGCCTAGGCAATTCGAATTACCTACGGCTTGATGGGGGGGGGGGGTATTGGACTATTGTGGATATATATTGGGTCTTATATCCATGGCCCATTATTCCTCAGCCCATACGATAATAATGTTAGATAGATTTAGTTAGATGATATATTTATCTTTACTTTTATCTCTAACATTATGTGTATATATATACTAGTTCTGTCTATAGGGTTGTACAAGATATACGCATATGAATCATATTCTAATACTCTTCATTAAACTCTCATTCTCTTCTAATACTGTCATTAAGTTCCATTATGGGGTCCGGGACCCCACCGGAACCCCCCTCGGTCCGCCCCTGATATTAGTTGATGTTGTATGTATTGTTGAACAAACATAAGTATTTTTGTTTGAAAAACTTAAACTTATATAAGATGTTAAAGATAAAAAATTCTTGTTAAAATAATGGATAACAGGTTCACCTGTTTCACCCGTGGGTGACAGATGAGACGGATGACAGACTATGAGGATACTGATGTTACGGGTAACAACGAGTAACAGGTTGGACACGTTGCTATCCCTAACTATGTTGAAATTTTTACAACAACCTCTGAAACGTTATGGTTACATTTTTTTTTTTTTTTTTTGAAAACCAACTAATCATTTCATAACTTAACGAAGGAAAACACTTAAAGTATCTGGTACATCACCGACAAAACAAAACCTTTTCCCCCATCGTCTACCCCATTTCGCCAATAAATGAGCTTTTTCATTTTCATCCCTTCGAACCCATTTCCATCCAATATGGTCGAACCAATTCACCATCCATTTTCGGTCCTCCAAAATTTTTTCCGCCTCCCAATCAAGTTCTCCAGCATTTGTTCCCAGAATAAAGTTGATTACAGCACTACAATCCGACACCAAATCGAAAACCCTAGCCTTTAATTTACTAGCCAATTTCATTCCCAAAATTACAGCTCTTGCTTCCACCATCACCGGCTTGCATGCACCTTCAAATTCTTCAAAAGCTGCTGCTAAAATGTCTCCTTCTCTATTTTTGCAGACGGCACCCACACTGGAAACACCCCGTGGCGAAGAACTCCCATCCACCCAGATCGTGAACTCGCTCTCCCATTCTTGGCTGAAGATTGCGCTGTTGTTCAACCCCGAATCGGACTTCTCCATTCTTTCCGCAGCCTCGACAAAAGCATGTGCCGAATCCAGCCCCCAGTCCAGGGAAGCAACTTCTCCATGGGCCAGCTGACAACGTGCGTACCACCCACACCACAGCAAGGTAAAGAACTCTTGTAACTTTTGATGATTCTCCTGCATAATGAAATTAAAAAGCCAGTCAAAGAAAAAACTTTCCGAACATTTGAGTGATGGGAATTCGAAGTTTTTCCCCTTCCATAGGCCATCCAAACCAGGGCAGAAGATTAAGGCGTGAGATATGGTGTCCCAGCTTCCACAAAAGGGGCATTTATCGTCTGTGTGGCCACATCTTTTTGCAGTGTAAGCTTTGCATGGTAAAATCCGATTCACCACCTTCCAGGCAAATAATTTGATTCTAGGGATAATCTTCAATTTTTCGATTTTTGATAGCACCGTGATAGTAAGATTTTTGTCAGAGCAAGTAGGTAAAGACATTCGTCTTCTGGTCATAGCTAACTGATAAGCTGATCGAACACTAAATTTGCCGTTCTTTGAGTATGACCAAATCCATGAGTCTGGGGATCTTATTTGAGGAAGGGGGATACCCAATATAAGCCTCGCATCATCCTCATCAAACAAGGCTTTAACCTTCTCTGAATCCCACTGATTACCTTCCTGACTAATCAGACTAGCCACTTTCATATTCTTGATCTGCCCCCCTTGGTTGCTCCAGAACCAAATCTTGCCACCTGGCTTACCTGGCACCCATCTCTCTTTTAAAAGAGTGCTTTTCCCATCCCCAATCTTTCTAAGACTTCCTTCTTCCACCAAGTCTTTAACCCCACATAACGCCCTCCATATCGGGCTAGGATTAGCCCCAATCTCTGCTGCCCTAAAATCCTCGGATTTACAATACCTTGCTCTAATACATCTGGCAACCAGGAGCGTAGGATTTTGTAGGATTCTCCACAATTGCTTTGCAAGTAAAGCATCGTTAAACGCCTCAAGGAATCTAAACCCCAAGCCTCCTTCACTCTTCTTCATACACATTTTCTCCCACTTAATCCAAGCAAAAGATCCTTCACCAATGTGCCCTTTCCACCAAAATTTCCTAATCAAACCTTGAATCTCCTTGATAACATTCATGGGGATTTTGAAAACATTCATCACATAGCTCGGGATAGCTTGCAAAATACTTTTGATTAGGATGATTCTTCCCGCCTGAGAAACCTTTCCTTGCCAACCTTGTATTCGCTTCTGAATTTTGACTCTGATAAAACTTAGAATCTCCTTTTTATTCCTACCCAGCTTGTTTGGGAGCCCCAAGTATGTTCCTAAATCCTGAACTTCTCTGATTCTTAGGATTTCACCAATTTCTCTTCTTATATGGCCAGGCACCCCTTTTGAGAACACCAAGTTTGACTTATTTTCATTCATCCTTTGTCCCGAGCTTTCCATAAAATTCTCCAATAGCTCCTTCAGTAATGAAACATTCTCTGCTCTCGCCTCCCCGTATAGCACACAGTCATCAGCAAAACAAAGACAGCACAGCTCCGGAGCAGTTGGGGCTATTTTTATTCCTTTAAAGGCCCCCGCCTGCATAGCCACCTTCAGACCAGAAATAAGGGTTTCCATAACCATAAGAAATAAGTAGGGGGATAGAGGATCCCCCTGTCTCAGCCCTCTGTATGGTTTGAACACCTTACCTGGATAACCATTAATCATTACCGCCATAGATACGGAAGAGACACATTTCATTACAGCCTCCATCCATCTGCCCTGAAACCCCATTTTCCTCATCACCTCGAAAAGGAATCCCCACTCCACCTTATCGTAGGCTTTAGCCATATCAATTTTTACCGCAAAACTGCCTTTCTTTACTGCCTTTGATTTTCTCATGAAATGTCCTATCTCATGGGCCAAGATAATATTGTCCGTAATTAACCTTCCTTGGACAAACGCTGCTTGCTCTGGTGAGATGATATCATCTAGCACCGGCTTCAATCTGTTTGCGAGAACCTTTGCAGCTGTCCTATAAACCGTGTTGCATAGAGATATGGGACGGTAATCCTGCATGTTTTTTGCTGCTCTGGTTTTGGGGATTAATACCACATGAGTGTGGTTTATCCCCTCTGGAAAACATCCCTCATTTAACATCCCAAAACAGTATTTATGAAATCATTTTCAATAATAGGCCAGAAAGAGTGAAGAAATTTACCGTTAAGACCATCAGGTCCTGGCGCCTTATTTTGCTTCAACTCTTTAACCACCTTGACCACTTCTTCTCTGGTAAAGATCCGATTCATCTCCTCCAGCTTTTCCAAGGGAACTCTATCCTCAACACTTGCCAGCAGGTGACCATCGATTGCCAGGGCATCAGACTGAAATAGATTCATAAAGTACTGCCTAGCAATCTCCTCCACGTCAGCCCAATCCGTCATCTTCCTACCTTGATGGTCACACAACTCCACAATTTCATTCTTTTTCCTTCTTTCACTAGTCTTTGCAAAAAAGAACTTAGTGTTTCTGTCGCCAGCCTTCAAGTTCAGCTGTCTAGATCTTTGGGCCCATCTTATCTCTTCCAGAAGTTTTAAATCATCAATTTCTTTTAGCACCTTCCTTCTGTTTTCTCCCCCATCGTTGATCAGAGTCTGCAGCTCGCATTGTTTCACCTCCAAAGATTCCTTTTCTTTCTTAAGTTTCCATCTTCCCCAGCTCTTTAACCTTTGACCCACCTTAATCGCCTTACCCACAAAATCAGATTGTTCCATCGTTGGATGCTGCCATATGGTTTTGACTATCTCCTTGCATTCCTCAACCTCCGCCCAACAGTTTTCGAATTTGAATGGTTTTGGCCCTCTTTTTGGTTGGGGTTTCAGAATCAATTTAATTGGCTTGTGATCTGATTTGCCCCAAGCACAGTTGATAACCCGGGCATTTGGGAACATAGCACACCAATCTGTAGTACCCAAAAACCTATCCAATCTGCTTTGAGAGTTATCCTCACCCATTCTAAGATTCGAAAAGGTAAAGATACCCCCATTAAAGCCCAAATCTTCCAAATCG
This sequence comes from Limonium bicolor, assembly GCA_023374045.1. NCBI lineage: Eukaryota > Viridiplantae > Streptophyta > Magnoliopsida > Caryophyllales > Plumbaginaceae > Limonium > Limonium bicolor. The sequence continues at coordinate 9,345 of JAIOTZ010002074.1, read as the reverse complement.
CAATCCCCACAGCAGCTCCTGAAACTATCCATCATCCTGCTATTTCTCCTTCCTTTACCCTTGTACTCCGACTCAAACATTACCTCATTAAAATCACCAAAGACGCACCAAGGTCTGTCCGACATTGTTTTTAATTCCCTCATCAGTTTCCAGGAAAGATGTCTGTCATTCTGATCCGGCCACCCGTAGAAACCTGTACATCTCCACCCAGTTCCTAATACTCCACCTTCCACCCACCCATCAATATGGTGACTTGAATAGGACTTGATTTTAAATGTGATGTCTTTCTTCCACAGCATGGCCAGACCTCCACTCCTCCCTGAACTATCAACACAGATACCATGAAACTCCTTCAGCTTGGTTTTAACAAATTCCATCTCCCTACCAGCAAGTTTAGTTTCTGATAAAAAAACTAAACTAGGTGATTCCTCTTGAACTAAGTTCAAGAGCCAACGAACTGCCCAGGGCTCACCCAACCCTCGACAGTTCACCCCTAAGAGACTCATTGTTTTACCATGCGAAAAAAATCCAATCTTATAGTGAGATAATTTGAAATTACTTATCTTACTTCTAATCTGGTCGTAAAGTAAATCTAGAGTTGATCAAAGGATGTTCGGGTTCGGACTGGGTCAACATTAAATTTTAGGTCTGAGCAAGTCTATATATTTGTCCAAAACTGATTTTAATTTTTCAGGATCGAGTTGAACTAGGTCCGGATTTATTTTAATCGTTGCCGTTGCCCGACCCACTTTGATTTTATAATTTTTTTATATTATTATTAATTTTTCTAAAAAATATATAGATTATATATAATATTAATATATATTAATTATTATATATATATATATATATATTGTATGTAATATTAATAGATATTATATATAATTTAAATACATAGTAAAATGTATTATATAAAGTTAAATTAAGTATATACTCTCTTTTGTTATCAATACTTGATTTTCTAGTTATAGGCACATGAATTAAAGACGAAAAAGTTAGACTGTTTTGCCCTTAATTTTTGTATTGGGAATTGAAATAATTTGAAAAGTAGAGTTGTGAAATTAAAGATGAGGGATATAATTGAAAAATAGATGACAAAAAACTATAATATGTTATATTTTGAAAATAGTGAAAGGACCCAAATAATCATATATTGAAAACAAGAGGAAGTATAATATTATATTTCTAAAACTATATAAGATAATAAATCGGGTGGGCGGTTTAGTTGCAAGTCTAAAATTTTGTCGAAGTCCGACCCGATTTTTTATTTGGGCCTGATTTGTTATCCAAGCCTGTCCAAAAAATTTTCAGATAAGTTTTTTGAACTTTATTTTCAGACCGGATCAGATTGAACTGCCGGATCGGATCAGTGTTGATGAGTCTGAGCAAACCACGTCAACATACCACTTTTTTCTTAAATCAGGGAGAGGGCGAACCAACGAAGGATAAATGCCGGGCCAGCCCACAAGGTCATTGACAAGGCCCACACACAGTAAAAATGCAACAGATGCTCAAATCAATATCTAGATATTTTCCTGTACTCAAGTCTATAAATAGAAACCGTTTGTGATTGTACAGATCCATCAAATCATTACTGAATCAATATATACAATGTGAAAGCATTCTTCATAGTTTTCGTAGAACCCACAAATCGAATTTCTTCTCACCCTGGAGCAGCTCGCCGACATGTACATCAAACCTTTGACTAGAGCTCACATCTCAGCAATTCGATCCTACTTGTCGTTCGATTAACGATAGTTTGTGCTCACATCTCAGCAATTCGATCCTAGTTGTCGTTGATTAATAATAGTTTGGGCCGGTGGAAGGATATTGAGTCTTACTATAGTGGGCCAAGCCTTTTTTAAGTATATCTAACCTATCTTAATATAACCCATAGTAATACTGCTGTAGAGATAAATGACCGATTTGACCCATATCTTAATTAACAATCTATTCACTTTTATACTACAACAACTAGTGACTACATACTATTGCTCATGAGTTCCTATCCTATCCATCAAATTTCTAGGAGTTTCCAAGGGACGATTCAAAATCCTAATCTATCTCTTCTAACAACCACCAAGAAGAGACGGCTAGACCAAGTGTGGTCAGCCACGAACTAAACTATTTTTAACTTATCAGGCACTTTTATTCTCTCTCAAACAGTTTTTGTCTCCATCTTTCTCTTTTGGTTTATGATAAAGGCATTGAGGTGGAATACTCAACTTTCACTGTCAGCTTAACCCAAAAAGTCTAGATGACACCACACCACTCAAAACATCAACACATCATCACAATAAATAACAGGCACGTATAGGGGAACTACAATCAAAAGAAAGAAGAATCTTCTCTACTTAAAAATTCATTCTCATCAGAAAGAGGGGTTTTGCTTATACAATTACAACAAAGATGTGTCACCAATACCTTCTAATCTCATCTTCTTCTCCACGAAAATGGGTTTCTGTCCAACGGCAACAGATAACTGCTGCTACCGTTATGCATCAGAGAAGAATACGACCACCATCAGAGACGGCGGCGGCGGTGGCGGTAGCAGGTGGTGATGTTGGTGGTGTAACCGAGTCTGTAGAGATAGAGTAGTTGAAAGAATTAATAATCAGTATTATTGTGTTTGTTCACCCACAAATCATCCTGGGTCATTTAGATGCAGGTACCATCGTAGTTCAGGGAGACAGTTTTGAGGAGGCAAGGAAATCGTAACCTAAGGGAGAGAAGCAATAATTGCTTGGGTGGGTTTAGTTGTCATTTTGTCTTCAGTAGTATATATTACTTTGTAATTAATGTGACGGAGATCAAGTTAATTATGATTGTTAGTTTGTTATATGGATAATATCGTCTCTGTGACATAAATTTTACCAATCAAGTGAGAGGAGAAGAAAGAACATAAGATTAATTTCATTTTACTAATTAACGTCAGAAAATTGAATCTTCAAGGTGCACGACAATATAAAATCATAATTGGTGAAATCGGTGTAATTTGGGAAACACTTGAGGAGGTGTGGTGTGTCGGATAAATTTTTTTACTGGTAAATTTGTATTTCTAAGAATTGTAACAATTGAACCCAGTATCTTACTCACTCTCTTCGGCGGAGTCATATCGCCTCCCCCATAAGAGTTGATGTTACTTTCTCGTTCATTTAGCTTTAGTTTGCATATTTTTTTAGTTTATTTCTTTGACGTGGCATGATCTTATATTCTGATTGGGGCTTGTGTGATGTGTCGGAGTTCATTACACTACTAAAAAACTTGTAATCACTAACGAAATTTTAACGATGGATTTAAATTTGAAAGTAAAGATAATAATTACTAATGAAATGTCAATGAAATACCAGCGAATGATATCTGGTTAGATTTTTTTGATAAAAGTTATCAAGGAATGTAAATTTTGTTAGCAAATTACCGACACACACAATAATCTGAAAGTAATTACCAACAAATTAAAAAATTCCTCACCAATTATTAACCGACAAATAAATCTCTTACTAATTACCGATGATCACCAATTACCTTTTGAAGTTCCTAAAAAGTTACTAACAGATAATAAAATCTATAAGTAATTGGCGACGGATTTAACAACCCGTAAGTAATTGAATTAGTGAATAATCAACTCACTACTTGTTAATTTCTCTCATGTTTCATACTCATTCCACGGCGGCCACTGTTCTCCTCTCCTCCGCACCTATTCTCTCTTTCATGGCTCACTCAACCAAGGAGAAGCGAGCAACCTCCGCCATTGACACCACGGCCTCCTCCAGCTCTAGCTTGACCTCTCGTTTAATTACCGCTTCCATTTCGTCCTTTTCTCCCTCTCCCTCCTCTGTCGCCTCTCTTTTCCTAGCAATGAAGAAAGAAAACCTCAGTCTATGTCATGATCTCTTGACTCTAATAATGGCTTTGAACGACATAACTACTACTTCGACAATGCGGCTGATGATGATGATGACCTGTCTTCAACTATTGTTGATGAAGATCTGAAGGCATAAGACACCGTCACGGCGCTCGCAATAGGGCTTCACCGCCACACGAATCTCCCCATTACGACCATCGATTTGGTAAATTACCTTAACGATAAAACCTAACCCTATCTAAATCTTCTGCCGTTCTCTTATCTTCCTTCTTCTATCATAGATTTTCATCCCTCCTGTCTACTTCTGTCTCAATTATTGCTATTTGTGTCGAGGCTGATTATGTTTCTTTGTTCGATTACAATCTAGGTTTGTCTTGAGAGACGAACTTACATAAATTGGTAATGTGTTGATTATGTATGTGTTATCGATCAAAATGGAAGGGTGAATATGAGTGACTTTTACCGCGAATGATACTGTCAGGTCGCAAGCTTTTACATATGTAGTATTGTTGCATTTTACTATAGCTAATAAAACAGAGAATTCGAAAGTATATACTCTTTCCCGTGAAACTGTCATTACTCTTCAAGTTTTATTTTCTCTTTATAGTCAGTATTTTTCTACAACTATAAAGTTATTTTATCTGGTATAAATTTGACAGAAATCTCAAGTAGGACATCGTTGTGAGGAGTTAGATTGTTTTGAACTTGATTGAGCTCTTATGAATAGGACTTTTATACACCAAAAGCACTAATGCTTTCAAGTTAGCAAGACTGCTTACCTAAGAAAATAGGTTTACTGCTCTGTAGACAAATTGAAGGTATATTAATGCAAAATAAGCAAGTTATTCAGGTCCAGTTTCATTGGTGGTGGTACTATATGTTGAACTATTCTCTTAACCAGGTCAGTGAGTGAACTATATGTTTTTTAAACACATTGCTGCAGTGCTGATGATTAATCCATGAACTCAGTTTGCTATTGTGGTGGCACATATCCATAATGAAATATTATCTCTCTCATTTATGAAACAATAGAATAATCTCAGTCTAAATTGAACTGTTGAATACTTTGAATTTCCATGACGGCGACCAATCACATCTTTTTTTTGGCATGTTGCTTTAGGTGTTGAGACAGTAACAACTCATGTCTCAGAGTAGTTGATCGTCTCCACCACCAGAGAATATCTGCTCTTTCCAAATATAGCAGGTAATAATAAAACTTGGACATTAATATATGCTTTATTGTTGGCCTCATTTGGAGTTTAAAAGGAGGCTATAGGAAAATTCATGTCGCCCACACATGCTCTCTTGTGTCATACTTTTAGGAAAACATCTAGCATTTGTGAAATTCTGGCAGGCCACTGTGATGAAAAATGATTTTGCGTTTACTCTTGATTACCAATCAATCTAATACCTGAGACTTCATTTATCGCTGGGTGCTTGATTGATATAAACATTTAATGAGCACTAGCTGAGAACCCGAATCATGCACTCCAGTTGTTGTTTGGTATGCATTGGGACCAAATGAGTTGCAAAGGAAGACTGTTGTGCCAATGATTGCCAGATTGTTGTATGTAAGGCTTGCTTCTAATGTGGAAGTGGAACCTCCCGAATGAAAACTTGTTTAGTAAACTAGATACCACTTATGGGGAAAATTAATTGTCATTTACTCTGATCATGCTTTATCGTATGCCTATGAGTTTACAGATATTTAGAGATTACAGTTTTGGTTTTGGAATGACTTTTCTCTTTGTTCAGATCCCTTGTAATACAGTTGATGAAGTTGTGAAAAAGCTGTCAGATGATAAGGTTGACAAGGAACAATTCAGAGCGCTTGTTACTCTTTGGTCCCAACCTGAATATCAGGTTCTGGTTGTATATTCTTGATAAAATTTTAGTAACATGTAAGGTGATTATTTTCATGTCAATTTGCTCTTTGGTCCCAACCTGAATATCAGGTTCTGGTTGTATATTCTTGATAAAATTTTAGTAACATGTAAGGTGATTATTTTCATGTCAATTTGCTCTTTGGCATATTCCTGTTGTGGTGTCAAGAGTACAAAATGATGCTTGATGAAACATATCTAAATAGGGTACTTGTTGATGATCTAATGAAGGTGATACTTGACTACATATCACTTCTACATCATGCCTGTTCTGCCACCACTCAGATACTAAAGTAGAATTTAGTTTACTATTTTGGTCATCTTTGTTTTTTTGTACAAATCATCATATATGTGGGAAAATATTGTCAATATAGGGTACCATCTTATTAGTGGTGATGGTTGCTATTTGTTTCAGTACTTGTACGCTAATTGTAATCACTATGTACATGTATCCTTCTACCTACTTGTTAGTCGTGGATATTAAGAAACCTTTGATCTTGTTTGTAAGTTATTGGCTCACCCAGTAACTTGTTTGTACAGGTATTGTTGATTATCAGGCGGAGCTTAAAGAGATGTGGTGACATGGATGTAGGGATTATTTTAAATGTAAAGGATTCTAATCAATGTATAGAGTTTTGTGTAATAGGGCTAGTTTAAATGTGAAATGACTTCTATACATTGAAGTGTTTATGATGCTACAATCTACAAATGTACATTATCTTCTATAAATATATATACGCAAGTCATTTGAAAAGGTGTGTGTTCGTGCATAAAAAAATGGTGATAAAGATAATTATTCTAATAATCCCTGTAAATCTCAACAAAATGTAGTTTCTTCTTCGGTTATTACCGAAGAATAGCTTCCTACAATTATTACCCTTGGTAATTGCTAACCGAGGACTTCCAATAGCTATTTCCCTTAGTAATTGCTAACAAATTATAATCTTTAGTAATTACTAACGGATGATTATTTATCTTGGTAATTACTAACGAATATTACTTCTTATCTTGTTTATGATGTTTGTTGACGGACTATAATTTCCCTCGGTAATTAACAATGAAACTAATTTATCCATTGGTATATTTTAGCGACGAGCATTATAGCAAGAGATTTATTTTGTTGGTAGTCTGTCGCTAAATCTTATTACCGACGAATTTTCACATTTTGCCAACGAATTAATCTGTCGCTAATCATCAGTTTTTTAGTAGTGTTAGAAGACCAAGACCGACATCATTCCTCTTTGCATACCCCATTCTTTAGGGAGTGAAAGTCATAGCAAGTTAGTAAAAGTAAGAAAGAAAGAGTAGGTTAGATAAAATGTAAAAAATTGATATGATCATTGATGTATGTGACATATAGAGTGAAAAAGTGAGATGCAATAAGTTCAATTGATAATACTGTAAAGAAATGGGGCCTAAGTTCATGATGTGTCCTGTTGATTAACTAAGTTTCTGTATCTCCTTTCAGTCAATGAATATTTCTTCTCTCTTCTTGTTTCTCGCATCTCTCCGGGATAGCCATTACCACAATCTTGTTTTGTATCCCCCCTCCACATTTCACTCCTACCTGTAGCATACAAATGATGATTATCGTATTTCCCCGCAAACCACATTTCCACCTCTCCGTCTTCTCAGCTCTAATGTGTAAATTTCCTTCTCACAAAACACTCTCCACGCCTCCATTTCTCGATTTCTCACCAAAGCTTCCTCTATCATCTCTTTAGTTGTTCTTCAACCTCTCTTAACTGCCCTATTACTTTCCATGGCGCTTCTGGAACTTTTTAGGTCACCACTTGCACTCGGATTAGATGCCTCATCGGTAAATTGTTTTTGTATCCGGAATCACTCCGGTTTCGCTTTGCCCTATCCTTTCTTATATATGGAGTGTTTTCAGGGGGTTTAAGTTTTACAAAGTGGCTTCTGATTGCTTCATTATCGAGTTCAAAGCACTCCAAACTTTACATACAGTTCTGGTTAGGGGTGAAATACCCCTAAAGATACCTTTGTAGTTATGAATGATTATCTCTAGTGGTACTCCTTTGAGAGAGTTAAGTTTCATGGTTGAAGATTACTTTCCGGAAGAATGAGTGGTGTTGCCTTACAGAAGAATCTTCCGGAAGAGCGTACCGGAAGAAATTATGGAGAAACGTTCCGGTAGAAGAGTGGAACCTACAAGTCGTAAATTACCAACACACATACCAAATGTCTTCTTCTTATTGTCCACTTTAATTTAGCCTACCAACATATGCCACATGCCTAAAACTGATTATTCTATTGTGATAGAGTTACGTGTGTATTACCTTAGGATTAAGAAACCGCATTTGATTTCCTCTTATTGAAGTAACCTCTCGTTCACGACATACCTTACCAAAAGTATATCCCTAAAGCTTATATATATACCCACTAGTTTACTTCACTGAAAATACTATTTAGAACGAGACGTAACTCACTGAAAGACTAAGAGATAGAGATAGAAAGAGAGAGAGGGAAAACTAGACCAAGAACTAGAAGTTGTCGGGTAAGAAGTTAAGTTGATCAAGAGAAGAGTTTGATTGGAATCGAGTGTAGATTAGGGTGAAATATTCTGTAGCTATTAAAGTAGAAGATTGAGGTAATTCCTTGTGTTCACCAAAGTGTATGTCTTGGAGATGATTGTTGTTTGTGTCTTGTGTTTGAATATTGGAATTGTTTATGAACACTTGGGTGCATTGATGTACTCTTTTTTGGAAAGAGTTGTGTTGTATGGTTGTGGAGATGGTATTTGTTGGTTTTTGGATATGATTTCTTTGTGTGTTTGATATAGGAAATGAGGATGTTGTCACCACTCCTTATTGGATGGCTGGTTGACATATACGATGGATGTTGCCACGGCTCCTTGATGACCGATAAGCAAAAGAATAAATTCTTACACTGAAACTGCACCACTACCAATGATGTTATAACCCAAGGTTTTGATACAACTTTATTACGTCGCAATTTTATTCTAAGTCGGTTCACTTTAAATTCAGGACATGGAAGTCCTTTGGAGGAAAGACAAGGACGAGGAAGTCCTTTGCTATTTATTTTTGGGGTAAGGATTATTAAGTTAATTAATCCTCTTAATAACTCATTCAACCACGTTTTGAAAGCACGTTCAGACTTCTCCTCAACTGTCAGGTTACATCGGACCGTATTCTCCCTTCTCTCTCTGGTTCTTCAGAGCATCCTTCCTCTCATGCGTTTACGTTTTGCTGATTCGTTCGTTGTGTTGTGCCGTTGGTGGATTCTGCGTTTGCTTCGTCCTCTTCATTGCGATCAGGTTTGTGAATTGTATATGGATAATACAATTCAGTTTTGAGGTTTAGGTTTTGGGAATTTCCTCTTCCTAATTTTTTCCTCTGCAATCCGATTGTCAGAATCTTCAATCCTCTGCGTGTCTGGGTTCGTTTTCTTCCTGTTGGTCTCCTTGCTGTTGAATTCAGGTACGAATCGTGGTTTCGTTTGCGATGGCAGTTTCTGATTTGGGTTTAGGTTCTGATTTCGGTCTACTCTTCGGTCTGTTTTCAGTTGCGTTGTCCAGAGAGTTGGTTTGCGTTACTGGTTTGCGTTCGGGGATTC
>JAIOTZ010002073.1:0-24228 GCA_023374045.1 Limonium bicolor | reverse complement strand
CATGGCCCAATGACTCAGTATTTTCGGCCTGAGAGCGAGACTTAGCTTCTTCCAGCTCCTTTACCTTCTCCTCCAGCCTGGTCCTCTCTTCTATCAGGGCGGCTTTGTCCGCAGCAAGGGTTTTCTTCTCTTCTTCCAAAAGAGAACAATCTCGGAGCAGAGACTGCTTCTCTTGGTCAAAAGAAGACCTCAACTGCTCTTCCAGCACAGCCTTTTCTTCCGACAGGCAATCAAAATCCTGGATAAGCTTTTCTTTTTCCTTCACAAGAGCTTCATTCTCCGTTGAAGAGTTTGCTTCTCCAGCTCGAGCGTTTCAGCCTCCTGCTTGAAAGAATTCCGCTCCTCATAGAAAAAGGCCTTCTCAGCCTGAAGATTGTTCACATCGTTCCGGTGCATAGTGCGCACCTAATCCAGCATAATGCCTAGGTCAAAGAAAGAACCGAATCACCTTAACCAAAGCCAAGGAAAGAAGAGACGGTTTCATACCTCTATCAACGTATTATCGGCTTCCTTGATCCGGCCTCTTAGAGAAAAGTTCTCTTCCCGGAGTTTCTGCAGCTGCAGCTCATACTCATCACGCTGACGCTCACATTCTCGCCGGGACAACTGCAGTTCTTTGTTGATTGCCTCGGTTCTCTCCTTTGCCTTACGATCGATCTCATACTCGACCTGGTCAATATAAGTGTCATGAGAGGAGGGGTCAGCCTCAGCTCCTCTTCGGCATTGTTGGCTCGGCTTTCCTCATGGCGAAGCCTGGATTGGAGATTGCCAAAGTGAACCTCAGTACTTTGGGCCATGGACATCACCTAAACAACAACGATACACAAAGTCAGGGAAGGAGCCACACTAAAACAAAAAGGAAAACATAAAAGAGACACACATGTCAACCTGAAAGATTCCCCCCCACATCATGTCAAACACATCATTTACTGGAGGGAATGCCGCATGATAGCATCTGCCCGCCCGTCTCCGATCCGCAGCCTCTTTTTAGTAGCAGTAAAAGTTGCGGAGGAGCAAAGATCCCGTCTGGATGATTGGATCTCTTAATTGCCTCCTTCCAGAGAGAAGAATACTTGGCAGCATCACAGGATAATAAGGGGAGGGGGTGCCCGCAGTGGTAGAACCACCCTTCCTTTTGGGAGGGTCCAGTGTAAGATTCTTGAACAGGAGGAGGAGGGGAGGAAGAAGAGGAAGCTATGAAGTCCTCTCTCTGCTTACTCCGGAGCTCAGGATTCTCAGGCACCTCACGGTATTCCATTCCTCTATTCCTTGCCGCATCCATGGCCCCAGCAACATCAATGGAGAATGGTCCTGAGGCCTCAGGATCGCCAGAGGTTTGCCCTTCTCCTGATATCCCTGGTGAGGAGCCTTCGGCTTTGATGTGGTTTTCTCTTTAGTCTTTGTTTGACAGGAACAGAGGCTGCCGCAATAACAAAAGCAAATGTGGTCACATTATCAAATATATACAAAGCCGGAAGCGGAAGGACATAGCAAGAATCAAACCTGGTTCGGCCGGAGGATCAGCACAGAGGTCTGTGGCCTCTAAGGTGTTTTCTTGAGCAGGATCTGAGGAAAAGTAACCTGTCAAATCAGGAAATTGCTCACAAATAGGAGTCGGAAGACCGGACTCCCGCCCCGAGCGAGAACCAAGGTCTAAACCCGAACCAGGGGTGAGGGGAAGGAAGACACGGCGCCCGGACTTGGGGCTCACATGCCATGTACCTGACAATCCGGCAACGGCACGATCAGGCGACTCTAGTTTTTTCTTTTTCTTTGAATGACCAGCTTGGTCATCCTCGGATTCTTGCCTAGAACGCTTTGCCGGAGCAGGAGCACTCTCCAAAGGTTGTTCGGCCGCAGCAGCAGCCGCATCAAGCGTACCGTAGTAGTTGACCTTTTCGTCCCCAATCTTGAAGGTGACGAGGTTCCAGCTATAAAAGGGGCCGACCCTTTCCCCCTTCTGGAAGAAATCTGCATGCAATATGTCAAAATAATAAGAAAACCGACGACAGGAATGGGTGGTTTGTATTAAGAATAAAGGCACTACTATGATATGTCTCAGAGAAGACAAACGTCCTTTGAGAAAAAACGTCTCGAGACATTTGTCGTTAGTCGTTGTTTTTTTTAATTCTTCGAGATCGGCAATTCGGCCGGAGGAATTGGGGCTGATGCTGACCTCTATCAAGCCTGAGCTCCAGTCTCCCACCAAAACGGGACACCCGGCCGGATGGAGGGACAATTACGAACCACCGTGACCCCCAATCGTGAGCTTTCTTGTAGTCGAAGAGGGAGTATCCAGTCTTCGCGATAAGGGTCAGGCTAGCCGAATCAACCCTAACTGAGAAGAATCGGACGAAATCAGTGCCTTCCGGCCGAATTTTGCTACCCTCGCAAAGAGAAACGAATGCGTGGAGATGCGAAAGAGCCTTTGGATGAAGGTGAGCAAGAGTGCAGCAGCGGCGAAGGAGGAAGCCCAGCACAAAGGGATGCGGGGGAATGGTCAGACCGGAGCGAAAAAAATCAGCAAAAACTACGTACCCGCTCCCAAAATCATCGTTAGGGTGAGAATCGGGGGATGGCAGGAAATTTGCGTGCCAAGCGGGGCTTCGACACCCCTAAGACAATCGCAAAGAGAGGAATAATTAAGAGAAGAGGAAAAGGGTTGGCGCCCAGAACGGAAGGGTCTTGTGAACTTCAGTTGCGAAGGGCGAAAACCGTCGGAAGAGCGAGAGCCTTGAATCGCCTCGATGGCGGGAGGAAATTTAGAAGCAAGATTTTTCTGTTTTGAGGAGGAGGACGACATTGTTGAGCTTAGCACAAAAGCGAAGTTAAGCAAAGAGAGAGAGAGCGAAGAACGCGATAACAGGAGGTGACGAAAGAAGAAGAAAGTCGGAGCAAATGAGCAGAGAAGGAAAGAGGAAGAAACTTAAAAACTCAAACTTTGAGAGAAGTTTTCCTCGCTCAAACAAATAATAAATATATATGTGTGTACAAAAAAAAAACCTTTTTGCAGAGGAAAAGGAAGGGCCACATGCTTCCTAAAGACGCCTCCGATAATTAGTCGAAAGAAGGACCTTACGTATTCAACACCAAAAAAAGGCGGAAAAATTCAAAAGGCAAAACACAACAGGATTGAGTCACGAGCTTCGCACATGGCCAATAAAAAGTTCCTTTTCTCCAAGTATGAAGAAAAAGAACTTGTGGGACTGGGATAAAGTAAAGACAAAGCACGGACAGACCAAGGAGCCTCAGAGTTGGCCGCAGTTGCAAAAATAAATTTTTCGCCAAAGCACAAGACAAAAGTTCTATTTTTCACCAAAATTCAGAAAGATAGAACTTGTGGGACTGATGAGAAGGGAAGAAATGGTACCAAGTCAGAACAAGGGACGTAGAGCTTCCGGCCACTCTAGCCGGATGAGAACAGAGATACGCAGAGCATCCGGCCGCATTAGCCGGATGGAGGTAGAAAACACATAGGGCATCCGGCCGTCCTCGGCCGGATGAAAATAGGACATAGACAAGTAAAATGTAATACGGTCGACCGCCTGTGGTCGACCAAGGGTATTAAAGAGGGGGTAAAACTGTACTTATACATGTAAAATACAGGCTGGCACCATGAAAACCAGGCCCAAAATACTATAAATAGGGGCATACCCCCATGAAATATGATACGCAGCATTTGACAACCAAACTCACACTCGATTCCAATATAAGCTCTCTTTCTCTCTCTTTACTCTCGTGAAACTCTGTGTTTGAAACCAGGTAAGGTAGGATAGAAGATCAGATCAAGTCATACTAGGATAGATGTACTATTACATTGGATCAAGTTGGATCGTATTAGGATAAGTATACTGTTTCATTTGGCGCCGTCTGGGAAACGAACAGCAAGAAGCAACCACGAGATCACCTGGAAGTAGGGAAGTAATCTGCGGCGATTATAGCATAAGATCTGAAATAACAAATGACATTTTTTCGCAGGATGAACACGAAGGATGGCTCCAAGATCAAAGAGAACATTGAAGAACGCTACTGAAGATAACAACCGCTCCGAGGAAGGAATGAGTTCGGAGATGCCAGAGCCATCTCCAAAAAAGATCTTGAGGACATGCTAAAGGGCTAGTCAGATCCATTGACGAGAAAATCGTAGAAGGAAATGAGACTTTGCAGCAGGAACTGATGCAAAGGGACGAGGAGTATCAAAGAAAATGGGACGAAATGACGGAGGCCATTAAGCAATTGAAAAACAGAGATTCCAGAGGCAGCAATGGCGAGGAAAGCAAGGACAGAAAGCACAATTCAGTGTTTACTAATGTTTCTAAGACTTTTTAGTCTAATATACCATATTTAGGTGTTTAAACAATATACTAAGGTTTGGGGTATTCAATCTACCCCCCTTAAAAGAACTTTGTCCTCAAAGTTCACGCTTCCACATATCCTAAATGTTAGAACACGGGAATACATATAAACAACACTTCCATAACAACATTAACAACATCCTTACATAACATCGGACACAAGGTCCATACAAACATAACATCACAACATCATTCAGACTCAGCGGTCAGTAACATAACAACATAACAATATGGCCACACAACACAGACAATGTATCCAAATACATGTCATACACATAACCAAAACGGCTCTACCCCCTTAAATATGGGTACGCCCCGTACCTATACATACAAACACTAAGAAGTAAACAATGACGGGTACTTTGCCTTCATCTTATCTTCCAGCTCCAAGTGGCCTCCTCAACGTCCTGGTTAGACCAGAGAACCTTCACCAGTCTCACAGACTTATGGCGAGTGTCTCGAGTCTTAGTGTCCAGAATCCGTGCCGGAGTCCACTGATCGCATGGTTGGCTCTAAGGTTAGCCTTTCAGGCTGAAGCACATGAGACGGATGAGACATATACTTCTTCAACTAGGACACATGAAATACATCATGTACTTGCCCAGCTCGGCGGGTAAGTCAAGTCTGTAAGCTACCGGGCCGATCCGCTCCGTCACAACATAAGGCCCCGCATATTTGGGCTCAACTTACCTTTCTGGCTAAAACGAAACACTCCCTTCATGGGGGATACTCTCAAAAATACCTGATCGCCCACGGCGAACTCCAGGTCACGTCTGCGCACATCTGCGTACGACTTTTGTCTATCCTGAGCTGTTTCATGTTAGCCCAGATCTGGCGAACTTCTGCCTGAATCTGTTCCAGATACTCTGGTCCTATAATGACCGTCTCACTCGACTCATCACGGCATAAAGGCGTGCGGCATGGTCTACCGTACAATGCCTGGAAGGGAGACATCCTGATCGAAGCATGGTAACTGTTGTTGTAACTAAACTCGATCAGATGTAACTTGTCAATCCAGCTGGTCTGAAAGTCAAGTGCACAGGCACGTAACATTCCTCAAGTGTCTGGATGGTGCGCTCACTCTGACCATCTGTCTGTGGGTGAAACGCCATACTCAATTTCAGTTCGGTACCCAGTGCTTCTCGTGTGGACCTCCATACCTCGATAAGAATCTGGTATCTCTGTCAGATACAATCGTTTCGGTACACCATGATGTCTAACAATCTCTCTGTCGAAGAGCTCTGCAAGCTTAGCCACTTTCCAGGTGTCCTTCATCGGTATGAATCGAGCTACCTTGGTCAGTCGGTCTACAACAACCCAAATCATATTCAGACCTCCCCTTGTAGGCGGAAGCCCAACTACGAAGTCCATAGAAATGTCATGGAACTTCTACTCAGGCACTGGCAGGCTGCACCATACCACCAGGCCGTCGGTGCTCAAACTTGACCTTCTGACAAGTGAGACCACCTCAATACATAATCTTTTACATCCTTTTTCATTCCAGCCACCAAAAATAACGTTTCATACCCTTATACATCTTTGAAGCTCCGGGGTGAGTCGAAGTAGTAGAACAATGGGATTCACTCAATATGCGCTCCTTCAACTCAGCGCTACTCCTCGGTATACACAGTCGGCCATTAAGCCTAATCAGGTCATCATCATGGAGTCTGAAGTCGTACTTCTGACCCTCGAATGTGCCATCAATAAGCTTTGTCTAATCTCCATCATGTACTGATCCGTCATCTGAGCACTCCGCACCTCTTCAACCAAGCTAGAATGAGAGACTAGCGAATGGAGAGAGTGTGCTCGGCGACTCAATGCGTCAGCTACCATATTCTCCTTACCCTCCTTATACTGTAAATTGATGTCGTAGTCGTTTAAGAACTCGACCCACCTTCTTTGCCTCATGTTCAACTCTTTTTGAGTGAACAAGTACTTCAAACTCTTGTGGTCAGAATAAATTGCCACGCTTACCCCATACAAATGATGTCGCCATATCTTCAATGCGAAGACAATGGCACCCAATTCTAAGTCGTGGGTAGGATAGTTCTCTTCATGCTTCTTCAGCTGTCGGGAGGGTATGCTACGACCTTCCGTGTTGCATCAAACACCACCCATACCCCTACCTGATGCGTCGCAATAGACCTCAAAACCAACTGGACCGTCTGGTAAAGTCAGGACCGGTGCAGATGTCAGAGCATCCTTGAGACTCTGAAAAGAACTCTCACAGTCGACTGTCCACTTGAATGGTGCATCCTTTTTCATCAAGGAAGTCATCGGCTTCGAGACACTAGAGAAGTCCTTTACAAACCTCCTATAGTAAACCTGCCAGACCGAGGAAGCTCCTGATATCAGTAACTGTCTTCGGCCTTGGCCAGGTGCGCACTGCATCTATCTTTGCCGGATCAACAGCTATCCCGGCTTCAGAAATCACATGACCAAGAAAGGATACTTGGTTCAACCAAAACTCACACTTTGAAAATTTCGCATACAACTGATTCTTTCTCAATGTTTGCAACACACTACTCAGGTGGCTTTCGTGCTCACCTCTCGATTTCGAGTACACAAGAATATCGTCGATGAAGACTACCATGACTTGTCCAACTGATCTTGGAACAAGCGGTTCATTAAGTCCATGAACTTTGCTGGTGCATTGGATAAGCCAAACGGCATAACTGTGAACTCATAATCTCCATACCTAGTTCTGAATGCTGTCTTTTCAATATCGCTGTCACGGATGGCAATCTGATGGTATCCGGATCGTAGATCTATCTTGGAGAATACTGATGCTCCCCTCAACTGATCAAATAGATCGTCGATGCGTGGTAAAGGGTAACGGTTCTTCACCGTAACTGCATTCAGCTCTCGATAGTCTATACACAGGCGGAGGCTACCGTCCTTCTTCTCACGAAGAGGACCGGCGCTCCCCATGGTGTGAAACACTAGGGCGGATAAAACCCTTGTCGAGTAGGTCTCTCAGCTGCTCCTTGAGCTCTGTCATCTCTGCTGGAGCCATACGATAAGGTGCCTTCGCAATAGGTCCGGTGCCCGGAACCAAATCGATCTCAACTCAACTTCCCGTGCTGGCGGCATGCCCGGTAGTTCCTTAGGAAATACATCAGGAAACTCCGACACTACCGGCACATCAGGACTAAACTCTGGGTCTCTCTCTATGTCCTGGACATAGCAGAGGTATACATCATTCCCTCGTCGTAGTTCACGATACATGGCCATGGCGGTGATGATCTGTGTCGAAGGCTCCCTGGGCCTCTGGCGGTATGATATAGTAACCCAGATGGACTCCGAAGAAGCAGTCGATGCTTGGCGCATAGGATTCTACCTTGTACCGCTCCAACCAGTTCATCCCGACAATCACATCAAAACCAAGTCCGTCGAACTCTATCAAGTCGATCGAAAATTCTTCACCTTTGATTCGTACCACAACATCTCAGTGGTAGCGGGTACACCTGATCCGCTCTTTCGATGGGAGGGTGACTAGGAAGTCTGGCATCTCATCACCGTCTAACCCCAGCCTCTTCGCAAAAGATAGTGAAATAAATGTATGTGAGGCTCCGGAGTCGAACAAGATCGAAGCGTCCACGCCATTGACTGGAAAGGTACCGGTGAGGATTGTGCCGCTCTTGCCGGCTTCTACCTTATTGCAGACACTCAGTATACCTCCGTTCCGAGTGCACAGCCTAATTCATTGGCAAACTAAGTATAGTATGTAGTAACACGTTTGATACACTCCAAAACAACATCTCCTTATTCATTAAACACCATCTTTACACCATAAGTTGGTTTACATTGTAGACATGGCTAACATAGCTTCCTTAACATACAACTGCTTAATACATTACATGATTACACAAGGCTTTAAAACTGCCTGAAAGTCAAATTCAAACGTCCGGGTTTCAGATGTGTGGCATTCACCACTCGATGGTGCGGTATTCAGTTTGATCTTCTTGATACCGTGGTATAACATCCTTGATTGTCCTCCCATGATCAATACATCACCTGACTTCAACACTAGCTTCTTTGCGAGATCACCACGCTTCTGCTCGTCGTACGTAAACACTGCGGTATCACCAATGGACCAAGACACCACGGGTACTCCCCTACTTAGAGACTCGGGTGACTCGTCCTTGTCTGGGTGTAACCCTAATCGTCCACCTTTCTGGTAGAAGTTCACAATACACAAGTCTGCTTTAACGTTCGGAATCGGTTCCGATTCAACTTGCTGAGCAATTCCCACGGCGTGGTTAACGACCGCAAGGAACTCCTCAGGTATTCCTGGTACAGTTGCTCCATCTTCAGCTCGCACATCCTGATATGACTTGGTGTAAGGATTCCAGTCCTTACCATGCACATCATCTTCAGCTTCATCTTTGATCCGCTCGGGTATTCGGGTGTGTAGAAACCTCCTGGTTTTGCTCCAAGTTCGTCGCATCGTCTGGTGATATGGATTTGTGCTTCCGGCGTCAGGTATCCATTTAAGAGTACCATACCTGGTTGGATGACCTGACATTGCTCCATTGGAAAGTCGGTGATGCCGATGGTAGTTTCCTCAGGGTTTGGTGTGGGTGGGATTGGATAACATATATTGAAGGTTCCTTTAAATTTAAGTTATCTAATTAGGTGACTTAACACTATATTATTTATTTACTCACATGGTTGTTTACTTAAACTCACTAACACACATGCATGAAATGCGGCATGCAAAACTTATTTCACTCAATAGTTTAGGCGGTACCTGGTCTAGAAGAGGGCCCTGGCGCCTCAGACCGGTCCACTACATTCAGGGCGCCTTGCCGGACCCCGACCCCTTCCCCTTCTGGGAATCTGTGTACCTCTGATCTGGGGGTGGCTGATTCGCCGTCTTCGGGCCATCGGTGGTCGCAGTGGCCTTACCTTCCATTGCCCTTGGGCTGTAGCTTCTACTGTTCGGGTTCTGCAGCACTCATAGTCACGGTGCCCCATCTTCTTGCAGTATCAGCACTGCACATCATCACCCTTGCAGTCCTTGTCGGGGTGGGTGGTCTCCGTTACACCACTTGCAGTAATAGTGGCGCTCCGGTCCAGAGCCCGTGCTAGCTGCTAACACATCACACAATCAGTACACGTTCACAAGTTATATCACACACTAGATTTCGGTATTGAAATTTGTTAATTACCCTTGGGTGGGTAAGAACGTAGGGCTTGGCCGCATACGCATAGGTGAGCTGCAGAGGCTTCTCAGCAGTGGTAGCCTGGGTCGGCCCTTGCCACCTGTTGCTGTCCTTTCTGGGACTGGGGGTATGACTTCTTCTTCTTTCCCCATTGCCCTTGCGTGCCTTGGCCCTCGTTCATGGCCTTGCGCTTGAGCGCACTCTCCTCATCCCTCAGACGGACGGTGATCTCCACAATTGCAGCGGCATTGATAGCACTCCTATATTTAGGGTGTCAGTTATGCCCCGCCAAATAAATTCATATCACATTAAAACATTGCACATACTTATTCACATTACACTGTAGTCCCATTACCTGCAAAGTGGTATATCCAGTTGGCCCCATGCCATAGCGTAGGCGGTAGCTCAGTCCGTTGTAGAAACGGTTCACAAGGATCGGTCTGAGTAACCCAGATCCGGTAGCAAGTGGATGAGTCGATGAAGGCTGAGTAGTACTCATCTACCATCGCTTATCCCTTGCCTCAGATTATCCAACTCCAGGCGCTTGGCCTCTTGCACGTGTATCGGGTAGTACTTGGCTCGCAGCAGAGCCGTGTACTCCCTCCACTAAAAGGTCGGGTCAGCCACTCTGCCCTCCCGTACTAGCTTCCACCAGCTCTGTGCCGAAACCTTCAAGTATATGCGGCAAGTCGAACCTTGACCTCTTCGCACCACTAAGGTCTCGAAGCAGCCTCCATCTCAGAGATGTATGCCTCAGCCTACGAGGGTCGGTCTCTCCAGTAAATGATGGTGGCCTCAGATCAGCCAACGCCTTGACCAGTGGTCTCTCGTGGCGGTGGCGGTGGTGGTGGTGGTTGAATCCGGGCTGTTGCCCTGCTGAATAGCAGCTACAAGTTGGGGTACATCTGGGCTACGGCGGCTGCTACTGCCTCAGCCATAACTGAGCCGTAGTATCTCGCCCTGGTCACCGTATCTCCATTGCCGTGTCCACGGCCTCTACCTCTCGGTCGACCTGACATCTGAATTCACACATGAACATTCATTAGCAATATGTTGCACACTATCGGTCCAACGGTTGTAACGCTTTCCCGATCATAAGGTATTCTCCACACTTAGTTAGTGGTTAACCTTTCCATAATGTTCACTTAGGTACTGTAGTTAGGTTTCCTAACTCGGTATATCCTAAGCTCGGTATTCTAGTCATCAGAGCGATACTTCGATCTGATACCACTTTTTGTAACACCCCTACAACGCAATACCACTAACCGAAAACGCAGCGGAATTTAACAACTAGTCAATAACTAAACCGTTCGGTGCTACAACGCCGTTACCACCACTACCCACGTGGTTAACCAGGCAGAATAAATACTAGTGTATCGGTCTGATGATCAGACTCCCGAGCATTAGGTACTAACATCCACATATATATACATAACCAACATACCGAGTATTTAATTACATACCAACTGTAAACTGTAACATCCGCCGCCACTGTCAACAAAAACGGTACCAAAATACAACGCCTCGGGAGCACAGGCGCAACCCGGGCCCAACATCCAAAACAACAAAAGTATTCTACCACCTAGGATCTAGAGCCATTCCGCTTCTTCGATCCTCATCCTGCAGTATAAGAAATATGGAGCCCCCGAGGGGGGGGTCAGCAACCCTTGGCTAGTATGGTTAACGCGCAGCCCATCGGCTACCGGGATGCGCGCAACTAATTGTCATGATGACATGGCATTCATTTTAAAACACAACTTATACATATATCATAACATGGGTATTGTACACAACATCACACACATCACACAAGAACAATTCCTCTTAGGAAGAAACCAACACAATTAGTCCCCATAGAGAGCCTAGAGAATGTTGCCATGCTCATGCTAAGCTCGTTACATAACTCGTTACCGTCCTGTTAGATTGAACGGATAACTTAACACAAGGTGCCTCGGATATAGTGATCCAAGCACACCGAACAACATATAGTATGCCCCTGTGGCCCGACGTGAGTCAGTAAATAGCCTTGGTTAAGCTAGAGGGAAGGTTGGAAACCAAATTGGATAACAACCATAACATACAAAGAGAATCGAACCGGTTATGACATCGACTCCCATACTCACACGCGTGGCGTGGCTGGACAAAACCGGACTCCTCACTTCCCCCGTTAGCACTTGTTAGCAGTTCATTATTGAACTCAATACACAATTCACAATAATAGGTCAAGACTTGTTAGTCACACACAAGGGAAGAGAGAGTCATACTTAACAACATAATAATATTTAACAACTGTAAACTTTTTACATGGTTTAATCTTACAAAGTCATAAACACACAGAAAAACAAACAACACACAAGCCGGTGTAAACCGGTAGGCAACAGACTGCAAGAAAACCATACCTTGGTCCTTGCCTCGACTGGTTTCCACCTGAGAGAATCCTAACACATTAGTAACGTCGGTTAATTAACGCACTAGTCCATTGTTAACTTGTACTTCATACATCTAGTTTATTTTATTTCTTTACACTTGTTATAACTCTTCACCATTTAAATTGCCATTATAACTCTCCTAACATGTCTTAATTAACCTCATATCATCATTACTAACTAATCACCATTTTTAGACATCGTTTTCTACCTTAAAACAAAGTTTTTGGTCCATACAGTGGCCTGTCCGAACTTGTGTCCGGACTTCTAGTTCGGACACAAGTCGAGACTCAAAACTGAAACAGACGCCTGTCCGAACTTGTGTCCGGACTTCGGAAGTTCGGACATGGGTCGAAAGAATTTCAAAGTAGAAGCAGGTACGTCCGAACTTGTGTCCGGACTTCCAAAGGTCGGACACAAGTCGAGACTCTGAAAAATTTTCACGCAACAGGCCTGTCCGAACGTCCATGTCCGGACGGATGTTCGGACAAGGCAAAACACTCATTTCTAAGCCTTTAAATACTAACCAATTTCACCAAACTTCTCCTAAAGCCTCATAATGTTTCCTAACATCATTTGGTACACTCACACCCTCATACAACATCAATAAAACTCATTTTCTATCTCCTTAAACACTTACTCATTTCATACCGAAAATTCCTAACACTTACAATGTTTTCTCCTAGGTCTCTAAGTGGTGTTTCATACCTAAGATGATCACTTATGCCTAAATACTCCCTCACCACAACAACATCATCTCTCAAACATCTATTCTCACAACTAACTCCTTATGTCATTCTTGAAATCCTTTTTCAAGTTTACACTTTCTCCTTGTTCACCAAAGTTTGAATAAATCTTAACACAAGCCTAAATGACTTTGGTGTATCCCAAACATTCATTTGCATTCTAAATCCTCTAGAACATTGCCTAAGCCCTTTTTACACCTTTTAACACCTTAGTGGTTTCTTTCCCTAGGAAAGCACTTCACCATTCTAAACCTTTCCTAACTTACCAACTCATTTAAAACCTTAGAACTTCTTGTTTATTACCTAAATTTTGACATGAACTCTCCCAGAACATTACTAAACCAAGACACATTGTCTTCACCATCAATTACCGCTATTTCCCCTCCTTCTCTATAATATACCCAGACAATGAGGATATTTACATCCTCGGAAACGAAGAGAAGGAATTGCCACCACCTCCCACCAAAATATCCAAACAAAACGCCACTATTACTTTCAAAGAATCAGTTCTCTCTGAAGATGATATCAAGCGTTCTTTCTACAAGCCTCACCTACAAGAGGAGGAAGTTTACATCCTCCAATTTGAGGAAGACAAAGCATCACCGCCGGGTCTTCTGTTAGAACTACGTTCCCGGCAGTACCTCCTCAAACACCTGATTTTGTGGAGTATTCATTTTCTTATTTTATATGCCGAGGTAACGTTTTGTTTTGATCCAGGATAACGAGCAGGCGTCTAGCCAAAGACGTTAAAGAAGGGCAGCTTCCTGGGAGGCAACCCGGGTGTACTTTAATTTTATTTTGCTTTTTAGCTCTTTTTAATTTCCAGGTTCTCTTTAAATTTTATTTTTGCTAAACTTTAAACCCCGTTTTCAGTATGGTTGCTTCTAGTGTTTTATGCAGGTGCACCTCCATGTGGACACCGCAACCAAGCTACGCTACTTGAGGCTGAAGCTCAAGTGTGGGGGGAACTCCTTTAACAACTAGCAAAAATAATATCAGGGGAGAACCAGTTTCTTTAGTTTTGCTTTTATTTAAATAAAAACTGCAGAGGAGCGTTTATGTGCTTAATTGTTTATTTGTGATCTTTGTGTTATCTCTCTTTTATCTACTTACCGAAAAGGTCTTCTGAAACTTTCCCTTGTTTTTTCTGGTGAACAATGAGGACATTGTTCAATTAAGTGTGGGGGGGAGCATGCCCTTTTCGGTGACATTTTGTGCTTAAATGTTTAATCTCTCTCCTTATCATGCGTTTGTCCAAAATCAAATATTGTGGACCCTTTATATGTGGGTTGTTCTCTTTAAGAATAAATATTGTTATGAATTGTAGGATAAATGGTACAAATTTTAAAATTTTGATTACTTTTGAGGAGCATTTTATATGCGGTGTGATCAAATAATCTGCAAATGGTTGGATTTTATTGCTCAGGGTTTCTTTCTGTCTTCTCTCTTAGGGATTGCTAAGGGGTGCTTTTCTGTTAAAAAAAAAAAGAAAGAAAAATAATAAGGTACTTGCGAGACACCATTGGTAACCAACGAAAGAGAGTTGAGTGTTCTTAAATACAAAGACGTGATGCCTATATTTTTCTCATCTCTTATGCAAAAGTGAAACAAATGCATAATTCTATTTTTCCTTTTGTTTTCTCCTCAATGCCCATTCTTGAGAGAAGTTGGCCATGGTAAAAGTTCTCAGTCACCTAAATAAAAGAAACATTGAAGTACCTTAGATCATACCCCGAAACTCTATATTTTATTTTCACCCTGAGCACACCTATGCCACCAGCAGTTAATTTTTTCACACTCCTCGAAAAATTTAAAAATCATATTTATCCTACCATTCATAATAATATTTGTTAGTATTGAGCATTCCCTACTTACTTGGTTACGTGGTTTTGCTTGAGGACAAGCAAAAAGATAAGTGTGGGGGTGTGATAAGTGTCCAAATGAGCATGATTTATAGGTGTATTTCATATATAATATTAACACTTTCTTGCTCATTTCTCCACTTCGGTTAGTTTTCCTCTAGTTTATGTTTTATTATTATCTCACTAATTTATTGGTTTAACATGAGGAAAACCAAGCTGGGACTAAAGTAGATAAAGAGACTAACACATAGACGCAAACGGCTCAGAAAACGGAGCCCAAACGAAGAATCTAGAGCCGGTCGAAGTTGGAAGGAATAAGTCATGACAACAGGTTGCAACCGCCTCTGCGACGTCGAGATAACTGGCGGACATCACAAGAGGGCAACCGCCCCATAACTGGCGGACACCACAGGGGCAACCGCCCCATAACTGGCGGACACAACAGGAGAGAACCGCCCCATAGCTGGCGGTAGTGGAGGCGGACGGCAAGGAGAGACCGCCACTTATTAGGCGGTCAAGGAGGCGGTTGTGAAGCCGCCCCGGTTTTCTTCTGCTCCCGTCGTCGTCTGCAACTTACCTTCACCGACTGTCTACAACTCGCCCACTCGTCCACTGTCTGCGCCTACCTTAATTCACGCCTGTGTTCAGCTGTCTGTCCCCTGCAATAAATGAGCAATCAGTGAAATCAATCTGCCGCCTCAATCAATTCCTCACGCGTTCCTTATCTGCGCCTCTTCTTTTCTTCTATAAAAGCCACGAGCTTCTGCTCAAAAATAACAAGCCCCTTCCACGAGAAACACTACCGATCCATTATCCCTTCCTCCCGTCTTCTCCATTTTATTTATTTTACATTCCACAAAATCCACCTCTAGCCTACGTATACAAAATAGCAGAGTGAGCCGGAGTGATTACGGATGATTTCTATTACTCTTGTCTCTATCTATCTATTTAATATGTTAGGCTAGTTTACATACGCTCTGGGAATGGTTATTATATGTTTGTATTAATTATGCTATATTTTTAATGGTTTAATTTATATACAGTTTGTTACGCTTAAAGGTTATCTCGCACCTTTTTAATAAATGTCATGAGTTTATTAAATTGCTTTCCTAAGTCTATTTGATCAGACCCGGTGATAAATAGATAGGTTAATTAAGACGTAAAACTGGAGGAGGAAACTTGTTATGATTTAATAAGTTAGTATTCAGTTGCAATTGTAATTCCTCAATACTCTCTGCCGTTCGCAGGCTTTTGCTTGAACCTTGCATTACAGGTGAACGAGTTCTTATGAGGCTATGACTTAGTCCTTAAGATAATTACAGGAACCTTGCCAAATTATTAAACCAGTAGAGATAGCTTAATTATGCAGATTATATTAACCTGACCCAGAGTTCCATTTAATTTATCTGTTAACTTAGTTTATTTTATCTGTCCTTTTTATTCATTTACAAGTCAATTAATCCACCCCCCCTTTTGTGACACGCTTAGGTACTATTATATGTATATTAGTCCCACGGTTCGACATCCGTTGCTTACATTTCACTATACTACTGCGACCGGGATTTGTTTGCAGCCCGACGTTTAATTTGAGTTTTAATTTCTTTTCTTTTAATTTTACACCAGTTTAACCACTCAGATTATAACGTCTGCAGTACATATTAATTAAAGAGTAATGATGGACATTTAGCCATTCAAAACTCATTACAAGACAATTTTTCGAAAATGTGCTTTAAGACTCCTTAAAGCACATTTTGTGTTTTAACTTGTTTTCAAGCTTGGTTTCTTTGCTAATTGGTTTAATATGTTCATTAGTATATAAATAGGTCTTGGTAAGTTCATTAGGTCTTAACCAAGCTTATCCCAAGCTTAGAGCACATTTTTTTGCCTTTATTGACCTTAAAGTACATTTTGTGTTTTCTTTTGTTTAAATTTATTTACTAATGTTTCTAAGACTCTTTTTAGTCTTAATATACCATATTTAGGTGTTTAAACAATATACTAAGGTTTGGGGTATTTCAAAAATAGGGAGTGGGGAACCCTATACCCATTGATCTAAATAAATTCAAAGGGAATGTGTAAACCTATACATGTAATCTATTCAGAAATGGACAAGAGAGAAAAGAATGGTAGGGGAAAACCTATGCATCAATTCTAAATGTCATTAAATGGGGGAGTTTGAGCTTAAAAACTTCTCCCGAATTCTTTTGCTTCGTCTTCGAGCTTTTGAATAACTGCTCAATCGTCTTCGGGCTCCTGATTGGTCGTTCGCTCGTCTTCGGGCGTTTGACTGGTTGCTCGCTCGAGTTGAGGTTGTTGTAGTGAAGCAGTATTGTGATCAAACAAAACGGGTTGGTGTTCTTTTGATTTTCAACAGTTTGAACTTGAACCGGTGTTGCTGATCTTCGTGTCGCTTGACTCGGGTTGGTGCACCTCTGATTTTCGGTTCAAACTGCTGTTGTCGATCTTCATGCGCTCCACTTGCTCCGACGAGGAAAATGAGGGGCGTTTTTGGAGAAAGGAAAGGTGAATGATCGAGCACAAAATTGTTGAGAAAATCCACCACTTTTGTGAAAACATGAAATGACTAGTACACTCCACAGTAATGACCGCTACTCTTGAAGGTGGGTTGAACTTCAAAAATAGCGGGTCACAACATGGGGACTAAATCATTTATTTTGAAATACGTTTGTGAAATTCAATTTGAAAACTGTTTTCGAAAACTATTTGAAAATCATATGGTGAAGAATGTTGTTTGAAATTCGTTTGTAGAAAGTAGGTTTTCGAAATCTATTTTTGAAAATTGTTTTGGAAATAACATTTTAATGAAACAAAGGTTTTCAATGATGAAGTGACGGGTCCTAAAACTCAAGTGTTTATGAGTAGAATTTAGGTGGGATTCTAAATTGAACGAGCTCGCAAAACATCTTTAGGAGATATGCAAAAGAGAATTCCAAACGTTTTGAAACAAATTGGTTTGAAGAAGTGACTTGCACACGTGTATAGCATAAAGTAAATCGTGGCTCTATTTGATGTGGAGCTGTAAGTGTTAGTGTTGGGATAATCACTTTCCAGGTCAATTATGACTCCGTCTCACCGGGGGAACCATCGTCCCTTCACTGTCATCTCTCGGGATTTTTCTCTGCTATGCCTCTTGCGAGGCACAAAGAAAGTCCGGAGTGCTTAAGTTCGAAAGGTCAGGACACCCGAGATGATAAGGGAACATACGCCACGGCCAGTGATGATCCGACAACACGCTCACTTTTCGGGAAACTTGGGGAAGTACTGCGTGGGAACGGGTCTCCCATCGTCTGCACGATAAGGTGTGTTTAAAGTCCAAATTATTCGCTGACTACGCTATGTCATGTATGGGTATCCGTAAATACGGGATCCGCTATGAATTTGTAGCGCGACATTGGGCTTTAAAGACACCCGTGGTGTAGAGGAATCATGGAGAACTGAGCCCATGCGATCGTCAGGGTAAGACATAGGGTGGTCAGACAGACGACATACAAGGGGGTGACTACCCATAAGCCCATCTTAGACACCGGATAAGGCAGCTGGACACTGAAGGCTCATGGCTCATTATATGCTGGCTTAGACCCGGGTAATGGAGGATATTTTGGATCATGAGCTTCAAAGCTTTGGTCTTGGACCGTATTACCTTGTGGGTTAACTCCTTCTAGGAAGGACCCAACTCATGGGGAATCAACCGTGGACCGGTTGGGGATCCCGTGACATGTGGATGAAGCGGGTGACACAGAGGAATGCATGTCTTACGCTACCCGATGCATCAATGGGTTAACTCCTTCTAGGAAGGCCCCATTTACAAAAGCATAAATAAAAAATAACAATCAAGATATTGTCATGCATGAAGAGCAGTAAACATAAGACAGTAAACACACAAAAATAAACAAAAGTAAAGCATGCAAATATCAAAGCACGCATGTGGCACTCAAGGTCGATCTCGAACTTTAAACTCTCATCTTATCTATCCTCTCAAACACATCTAAGTGTGGAGTAGAGTAGAGTGGCTTTAGAATGAATCTCTTGAAGGTTTTGAAAGAAGTTGGGGAATCCTGACAATTTGGATGGAGTTCAGTCTTCCTTGAGTTTGAGAAAAACTTACTCAAGTCTTCCCCAGCAGAGTCGCCATTCTATGGAGGGTGATTTTTCGGTATGAGGGGGGTCTATCTAAATATGGTTCTTGACTGAAAAGCCTAGATCCTAAAATGCCATTCTGTGGAGGGTGAAAACCTACTATCTGGCATCCCTCAAATACCTACTTCATCATCCGTCTTTCCCAGAAAGCTTAATGAGGAGTGTTAGTGAACACTACACCCGCTCTCAATGGGCTCCACGCGGACTTATGCCCTAAGGGCGGAATTGACTAGAGTTGCCACCTAGTTTGACCTAATATACTAGGAAAGAAGGAAAGGAGGGTTCTAATAACCGTTGGTTGACTCTGAATTTGTTGCCTATGGATAGGACTTATCTGGTCAGATCAAAGATTCTATTGTGGGTTCGCACTGGGTTACACCCCTTAGAAGTGGCAACGACCATGACTTCGGATTGGTGTCCGAGGAAACCTCGGTCTCCAATTGTCAGGATTGCCTTCTTTCAAACCTTGTTAAAGAGATTCATTTAAAAGCCAAGGATAGGATTAGGACAGGAGGAGAGAAAACGAGAGGATGAGGCGAGTTTTCCTGCCAAGCTGGCGCCAAGAAGAAGAATTGATGAATTCAAATGAGTATAGAATGAAAGATTAGGAGTATGATTTGAGAGTTGAAGAAGTCAAGAGTTTGTGGGAGTCAGAGGGGATTTGAATTGACAAACATGAATATCGCCTTGGAGTTGGGAAAGGGGGGGTTTTTTGGATTGGAATGAGGTCGCACCCTGTGTGGGTGCCTACGTACTCAACCCCATGTCGAGATCAGACCTTACGTAGTTCACGAATGGGTTTTGGAATTTGATGTTTGTGGAGTTTGAAGATATTTGAGGTGTTTGAGATTTAGAAGGGTTCGGAGTTTTGAGATGTTTCGGGTTTGAGATGCTAGTCTGTGAGACACTCGGATCTGTGAAACGTTTTGAAACTTGAGATGTTGATGTCTGTGAGACGCTTGGGTCTATGAGACACTCGGGTCTATGAGACGCTCAGGTCTGTAAGGCATTCGAATCATTGAATGGCAAAGTCTGTGAGACGCCGGGTTTGTGAGACATTTGGGATGTTCATGTAGTGGGAGTAATGGGATATCGAGGTTTATGAAACGTTCGGGTCTGTGAGACATTTAAATCTTAAAATGGTGAAGAGATTAAGATGTTGAGGTTGTGGGGCACTGTAACACCCCATCCATAATCTTCACACTTAATCAAATATCGCAGCGGAAATCATTACTTAAACATTTACCAAAGAGGGCGGTGTTACGCGCCGTTAGCCACCCACGTGGCTAACTAGGCTGTTACACAATATGTATCGGTCTGATCACACGAGTTCCGAGCATAATTACAACCTTACCAAAATGACTATCCAAAAAGAATGCCAATATTCCGGTGTAACTGTTCAAAAATCACTAACTAACTTACATCCACCAACAGTAGCGACCTCGAGTGTACAAGCACTACTCGGGTTCAACATCCAAAAATAACAAAATAGCAACAATCTAGGATCTAAAGCCACTCTGCTTCCTCGATCCTCATCCTGCAAATAAACATAGCCCCCAAGGGGGTCAGCAACCTTTGCTGGCATGGTTAACGTGCAGCCCGCTGACTACCGGGATACACGCAACTATTTGTCATTATTACATGGCGTTGATTTTATCATACAACATGCATTATATATAGCGGGAATTATTGTAGAACAATAACACACATACATAGTGATAACAGTCACTTAAGTAACAACCAACATGGTTAGTCAACTTGTAAGCCTAGAGGATGTCTTCATCCTCATGTTAGGCTTAACACATAACACATTACTGTTTGTTAGTCAAATGATTAACTTAGCTTGAAAGATGAGACGGGTGTGATTACCCGTACACATCAACACATAATTTCCCCTAGCCCGAGTGGAAGTCAGGTAGGC
Organism: Limonium bicolor; assembly: GCA_023374045.1. Lineage (NCBI taxonomy): Eukaryota > Viridiplantae > Streptophyta > Magnoliopsida > Caryophyllales > Plumbaginaceae > Limonium > Limonium bicolor. The sequence goes on along the minus strand of JAIOTZ010002073.1, from coordinate 3,592 downwards.
AGCTTTGGCTAAGCTATGGGAGGTCGAATTCCCCATAAAAGGAAAACTACCCTAAATAAGGAGAGAGCCGAATCTGATGCAGATGTCGACACACCATACATACACGCGTGACCGGAACGACCGGATTCCTCACTCCCCGGTTAGCACTCGTTAGAAGTCCCACGATGGGAGCTTAACATAATCTCACAAGTAAGTGTTTAAGTCGGGTTAGACATACAAGGGAAGTAAGACATAACTCAACAACACACATCACAACTAAACACACATAGCCGGGTTAGAACGCTCCGGGATTGGGAAGCGTTACTACCGGATACCGTTCTCGTACGTTCCTAGTTTTGGTCGGCTAAACGTTAGCACGCATTCGAGGTTACCGGTATCGGTTATTCACACGTCACATTAATAGTAAGAACTGTAAACTCGTTTCATGATTTAATCTTACAAGGTTGTAAACACACAAAAAACAAACAACACACAAGCCGGTGTAAAACGGTAGGCAACAGACTGCAAGAAAACCATACCTGGGTCCTTGCCGCTCTAGTGTTCCACCGTACGTGGTTCCTAAACACGATAATAACGTCGGTTGATTAATATACTAGACCCTTGATAAACTTGTTACTTCACATTCCTTGTTTATTTTTCTTTCACACTTTATTATGATTTTTTTTCCATCTTTTAGTTGTTATTATAGTCCACCTACATGTTCTAGAAACCCCCGCAAACGGAAGTCAAAACGGGGCTCAAACGAGCAGTTTATGTTGAAAACAGTGACATGTCCGAACTTGTGTCCGGACATCAATGTTCGGACACAAGCCGAGACTCAGAAGTTGAAAACTGGCATTTGTCCGAACTTGTGTCCGGACTCAATGTTCGGACACAAGTCGAGAGCAAATCTGGGAAATCTTTAACATGTCCGAAACTTGTGTCCGGACATCAATGTTCGGACACAAGTCGAGACTTAAACCCGTGCATTTTTTGATGCGTCCGAACTTGTGTCCGGACATCGAAGTTCGGGACACAAGTCGAGGGTTAAAACTTGTGAAAATGAGGTGTCCGAACTTGTGTCCGGACATCGAAGTTCGGACACAAGTCGAGACTTAAAACTTGCGAAAAATTTTGAGTGTCCGAACTTTGAAGTTCCGGACCGAAGTTCGGACAACCCAAAGTTTCCGAAAACTTAAACTTAACGAGGCATGTCCGAACTTCCAAGTCCGGACGGAAATTCGGACAGACCCAGAAATGCATTTTCAGTGGCGTTTTCAACACAGAATTTCACCCAAACTCAATACAATTCTTGGCATGACTTCCCCATAGTTATTACATGTTTTCCCCACATTATCTAGCCCTCAAAAACACTTTGACCACAACTCATTTCAAAAAGAAAACACCAATTTGTATACAAATCCATCAATTCGACAACAACGCCACAATGTATATAACCTTTAGAGTTTGGCACTTAAACAACAACAATTTAAACACTGAATTTCCTCATATTATTAGCAACACCTGCATTTCACTGAACATTTTTTACACCAAAACAAAACACATTCCATAGCTCACACATTGGTTTAGGGTAAGTTTATTACCTTTGGTTTTCCTTCCCAAACCTTCCCTTCTCTTTACTCCTTGTTCCACAATCGGTTATCAACGGGATTTTACCGCTACACTAATGACCAAGCCAAGATTGCCAAAATGAGTATTTAGGGTTTATAATTCCTCTAACCCTAGAATTAGAAATTTCTTGAACTTAGGAAGGGAATTACCTTCTATTTCAAAATGAAATGCTTGGTAATGGAATTATGGCTAGCTCCCACAACTCTTGCAGATTGAACAAGCTAACAAGGAGAACAAGCATGGTGTTCAAAATGGAGGGAAATCGATTTCAAGAAGGAAATGAAGGAATGAGTGAGTTTTTGATTTCCTTCCTACCTTAGAACAACAAGGAGACCCTTGGCTTCAAGAATATGAAGTTTCTTCTTCAAAATGTGGAACACCCATGGAGATGAAGTATGGAGTTTTGAGGTTTTGAAAGGTACAAAATGATCCCCAAGATGAGAGGAGTATTTTGGTGAGAGAATTTCTTGATTTGGAGCTAAGATGAAGGAGTTACAAGGGAAAGAAGTTGGGGTTTTCCTTTGGCATGTGAAATCGCCATTGCTGGGGAACAAAACAGAGAGAGAGAGCTGGGAGAGGGGAAGGAAACGTGAGAGAAGAGAATGAGGGGAAGAGAGAGAGTGAGAGAGAGGTTTTGTGTGTGAGAGGGAAATAAATGTATTTTATTATTTTGTAGTTTAGTAAATGAGTAGTATTAATAGAATAGAGAGGGAAGTAAAAATCTGGTTTTTATTTACAATGTGAGAGAGTGGCTCTTGGTCATTAGCAGATAACACCCGTTAATTCCCGGACTGTCAGTTTGACAGTCCGGGTCCGGTTTCCGGAATATATATTTTTGATTCTAAAATTCTTAGACTTTAATTAGTATATAATTATAGTTATAAAATCAACTATAATTTATACAAGTCCGCTTTAGGCATTTAACGTCACGTTTTTCAGTTTCTTGAAAAACGTGTTAAAGTCGTTTGTGCAATTAATCCATTATATGGATTCGTTTCTTTCGGGAATTTCTCCCACATGTTCTTAATGACTAATTAAGTCTTAAAATATATTAATTATGTAATTAACTAACGTATTGAGGTTTGGGGTATTTCAGGCACTCGGGCCTATGAGACTTTAGAAGTTAAGGATGAAGTCGGGATTAAGGAGATGATTTGAGTTTGAGGTGATTTCAAGTTTAGAAGATGATTCGAGTGTGTGTGAGGCAATTGGAATTTTGGGTGGATATCCTGGGTGTTCCGGGTTCAAGGTTCCAATAGAGTTGAGGTTTGGGATGTTTCGGGATTTGAAATGAGATGATGATGGGTTGAGTCGTTTGGAGGAATGATTGTCAAAATTGTCTTTCTTAAAGTTTTTAAAATCGAAAAATCATTTTTTGTTGTAAAAGGGCGGATAATCCCGAGGGATTACCCTATGTACCCCCTCGAACACGACACTTAATTAATGGTAAGTGCCGAGGCTCGAAAAGAGGGGGCAATGAATTTATGTCAAAAAATAGGATTCAGAGAGAAACACCATGAATGAGATGTTCTCGGTCGAACCCTAATAACGTCTCTAACTCCCGGGTTTTAAAATGTTAAAAACCGAAAACATTGAAATCGAGCGGAAGGGAGCTAGACGATTCTAAAATCCCGGCTGCAACTAGGAATGTAACACCCCACTCGTAATCACGTAATAATCACTCATGTAGCATTTAATTAATAACGTCTCACAACGGAAGTCTCACATTAATAAAACTCGCTTGGGTGTCACATGCCATTACTCGCCCATACGAGTAAAGAAGCAGAAATAAATAATCTAAGAAATAACACTGGTATTATAAATACAACCGCAGTGATAACGAGATACTAACCTATACATCATTCTAACCCAAGAGTAACCTTAACAACAAGTGAGCGTCTAGGTAAATCCCATATAAGTACAACGTTATAAACACATTAAACAAATATCCACCCTATACTTACAAAATCTCGCACTATAA
>JAIOTZ010002072.1:0-24233 GCA_023374045.1 Limonium bicolor | reverse complement strand
GGGCTCAAAATTGATAATGAAGAAGCCAACAAAAGTAACGAAGTAAGTTGGAAGGGGAGTAGGGTGAGAGTCATTTGCATAAAGAAGATAAATGCGGCTTACTCTACTCCCAGACTATCACGGTCAAAAAATGGATGTGTGGTTAAATTTTGACGATGGATGGCCGGGAAAGACGAAGTTAGGTATGAATCTCAGTTAGAGGAGGAAACTCAGAAGCATGGATGAAAGATAAGGTGTGGGTGGTGATTCCAAGACGGAAGGAAGCTTCGAAGGAGATGGAGAAATTTTTTAGGTACTCCAACTTACAAGCTCGAGTTCGAGAAGAAGAAGAAATCAGGCAGTCAAGTTTCTGGGTTTTGGTTTGTCTTTTGTTTCTTCGAATATGGGCAGAGCAAGGAACGTAAGAAACCAGATAAATGGAATGAGAATGTTGGGGATTCATGCCTCCTGGAAAAACAAAATGTTTCTTATTGTAGGGTTTCTGATGTTGTTTTATAATACAAAACTAGGGTTTTGGGACAGATGTTGGGCCCAAAATTAATTTGGGCCGGGTATGAACTTTGGGTCAAAGAGAATCTTGTTTGGGCTGGTGTCTGGCATGAAAAGAAACAAAATAAAGCAACATGCTCTCACCAGGATTCAAACTCGGGTTTCTCTCTTCTTCCAAGTAGGCGCTAACCAACTCTACTGTTACGAAACTTAAGAAATAAATGGAGACACACATTTTTGAGTCGTGACAAAAGTTAAATTAATAAAAGAGGCAAAAAATGCTCTCGCTAAGGTTCAAACTCGATACTAAGGGTTGTGTTGAGGGATACACTAACCAGTTATGCCAATGCAGAATTCAATAAATAAATGAGAGAAATAACACTACTGTTCTAATTTGGATTGGATGACTTCCCTAAAAATGCTATTATTTTACAAGAGAATATAAAATAAGATGAGGGAGTTAATCTAATGGCATAAAATTACGAAACATAATATATATATAAACAAAACGAAATACCATTATAATAAATACATAAAATAATGAAATATCACTAGTACAAAGGTGATAAAAATAAAAGTGAATGTAACAAAATGGAAACCGGGTTAGATATGTACAGAGAGCGAAAAATAAGATTGAATAAACAAGAAATAGAATAAAATAATATAAGAGGAAGTTTAATCAAATACACAACAAATGAGGTATACCATTATGAATAATAACAGTAAAAGACACATAAAATGATAAAAAATTATAATGATAAAATCGAATAAAGGAAAATACTAAAAATAAAATACAAGTAAAATAACAATGAAATAAGAAAAGCTAAGCAAGTAACAAAATAGCATAAGGTAAGGGCAATGTAAAACAACTAGACAAATAAATAAGCGAATACAAAATAGAATAAAAGGACATAGTAAAATAACTAAGTAAACAAAGAGGGACGGGTTTGAAATCTAACTATCATTGAAAATTCATTTTTGAAGAATTGTGTTTTTGTTAAAAAGATGCTATGGAAATTGGTCTGAGAAATTTGTCATAAAATGATGGCTTCGTGTTGGCATGCACGTTAATACATTATATAAAGAAAGGCAACAGAAGATTGTAAAACGATAGGGGTGCATGACCTACCTATATATGACGTGAAGATCGAATGCAAAAACATTTTAAACTAGTTTTGAATGCAAAATTTTGATGGGTAATGGATTATGACAAGCCTTGAACACAACGGTTAGATGTGTTAAACGAATTTAGAATGTGAACAATTGTTTAGTTTGGTGCATGAGGGCTTATGACAAGCCTCAACTGCACCTCTTGACATCCAGTTCTAGGACTTATAACAAGCCGAGAATACTAATTCAGTACCATACTAGTAGTGCAATAGCTGCCTAGTAGGTTTGAAAACAAAAAAGTCTTGCACTAGTAGCACAATAGCTGCTTATTGAAGAAAATGCAACCGCACTAGTAGTGAAATAGCTGCTAGCGGGTGTGAAATAAAAATGTGACCGCACTAGTAGCGCAATAGCTGTCTAGCAGGTGTAAAACAAAAATGCGACCGCACTAGTAGTGCAATAGCTACCTAGCGGGTGTAAAACGAAAATGCGACCGCACTAGTAGCGCAATAGCTGCCTAGCGGGTGTGAAACGAAAATACGACCGCACTAGTAGCGCAATAGCTGTCTAGCGGGTGTAAAACAAAAATGCGACCGCATTAGTAGCGCAATAGCTACCTAGCGGATCTAAAACAAAAATGAAACCGCACTAGTAGCGCAATAGCTGCCTAGCGGTGTAAAATGAAAATGAAAATGCGATCACATTAGTAGCGCAATAGCTACCTAGCGAGTGTTAAATGAAAATGCGACCACACTAGTAGCACAGTAGCTGCCTAGCGGGTGTAAAACGAAAATGTAACCGCACTAGTAGCACAATAGCTGCCTAACAAGTGTAAATAAAAAATGCAACCACACTAGCAGCGCAATAGTGCCTAGCGGGTGTAAAATGAAAATGCGACCGCACTAGTAGCGCAATAACTGCCTAGCGGTTGTATATAAAAAATGCGACCGCACTAGTAGAGTAATAGCCGCCTAGCGGGTGAAAAATGAAAATGCAAGCGCACTAGTAGTGCAATAGCTGCCTAGCGGGTGTAAAACAAAAATACGGCCGCACTAGTAGCGCAATAGCTTCCTAGCGGGTGTAAAACGAAAATACGATTGCATTAGTAGCGCAATAGTTGTCTAGTAGGTGTAAAATGAAAATATGACCACACTAGTAGTTGAATTGCTTCCTAGTAGGTGTAAAACGAAATTGTGACCGCACTAGTAGTGCAATAGCTGCCTAGAGGGTGTAAAACAAAACTATGATTGCACTAATTGTGCAATATCTGCCTAGCGGGTGTAAAATGAAAATGCGACCGCACTAGTAGCGCAATAGCTGCCTATCGGGTGTAAAGCAAAAATGTGACCTTAATAGTAGCGTAATAGGTGCCAAGCGAGTGTAAAATAAAAAGGAAAATTGAATAATAAAAGATTTTGGTGAGTAAAAGGCCACATGAGTGGAATGAAGATTATATTTCAAACTTGAGTGGAACAATTGATCGAATGACATGAGTGATTTTTCGTGGTACCCTTGAAAGGATTCCCACATGCAAATGAAATGAGATATGACGTGGTTAACAAATGCATTAATTGAATCAAAACCCCTTGTTTGAGGATGTAGATTTTTTTGGGTGAGCTGTTGGTTCCGAAGTTGCTTCAAAAACTTTGAGATGACCTTGGCGTGTGTTGATGGTTCTGGATTACATTGCTGGCTCCAGGATGCACTGATGACTCTAGATCACGTCGGTGGCTCAGGTGTGAACTGATGGCTCTGGTATGCACTTATGGCTCTAGCATGCACTGATGGCTCTGACTTGCACTGATGGCTCCGGCATGCGTCGTTGGCTCCGGCATGCGTCAATGGCTCCGGTGTGGCCAATAATCCTAGGGTGGTTTGTGGGTTTTAATATAGCGATGATTTTCAGTGTGATTGGTGAATTAGAGAGAGGTAGATGGTCTTAATACGGTTTGTTGAAATTCAAGGTGGGTGAATGGCTGGCTCCATCTGATGGATTTGCTGTGGGTGAATGACTTTGCATGGTTGAAATGTCAGTCATGGCCAGATGGCTCCAGGAATTTGAATGGACAAGGTACACTTTTGGTGTCCCAAGACAGTCCCCGCATGGCTTTGGCATTGCTCTGGTATGGCTCTGAGATGGCTTTTATTTGGGTTGACCCCAGGATGGCTCCATTGGTGTAACTGGCTAGCGCTCCTGATGCGTCTCCGATTGATCGTGGACGTATCTTTGACTCATATAAACTATTGGATAGTTGAGGAAAGACACGAGATAAACTTAAATTAGAAACTTCATTTTGATTGAGAATTTAAACACAGAAATTTACTCAATCTCCCTCACCCCACACACGGACTCTGGGACAGTTTAGGACTTTATCCCAAAGTCCTCTACCCTCTCCTGATAGCCGGCCTAAGGCTCCCCAACCGCTCCCCGACTGATCAGTCTACCAAATACAAAGTGTCGTCACGCAACTTCAGTCATAACCAGCTCACCAACTCTCTAGCTTTTACACACACTTAAGTTTGATTAACACTTACTCCAATAATCGCTATGTTTTTCTCTCTTGTACAGACTTGTTTTCATATGACATAAATGCAAGTGTGGGCCTCAATTTGTGAACCTTGTCCTATGTTGATTCAAGTTCATTAGGATCTGATCGGGTTCTAGGTCCACTTATAACTGAAGATTAATAACTATGTCATATAACACTAATTATTAAATCCTAAGTTAGCACACTGGAACCTATTATGAGTAGCCAACTAATTTTAACCTAGGGTAAATCAAAAAAGGTAGAGTTCGGGTTCGGGGGCTTGGTATTCGATTTATTCAGGGTTCAAATTACTTTCATTACCCCTCCTAGATCATTTTTCCTCTGCTTAGTTTAATTACGGCAAATTATGAAGTTGTTTTAACCTAAGTGAGCAAGTTTATGATTTTTTTGTGTTTTTAACATTTTTTTTACTAGAACTAGTAGAAATTGAAACTACCTAAACTAGGGATTCAGGGGCAGAATTAGAGCAGATTTTAATTTTGTCCGTAGCCACAGACCTAATGTCCGAGACCATGGACCCCAGTTAAATTAATAATGTTGGAAAATTGAATTTATAGAAAAATAAAATTTGAAAACGTCTGGAGCCACGGACAGGGTGTCCATGGGCCCGGACATGAACCGTTGAAACCTAAAAGTTGAAAAATTAATTCCCGCCACCGCCAGTGGCTGTCCGGGATCCCGGACTGACCGTCCGAAGGCACGGACTAGCCACATACGGTGGCGTTCTGGTGATTCCCGACAGTGTTTTCAGCTCAAGTTTTATGGGTATGTAACCTATGAGATTTTAAACAATTTAGAATTCAAAAGTACTCAATTTGATGTCGAAGTAAGCATGAAACTTAGCAACAAGTAAGTTGGTAGAAACACAAACAAACCTTAATTGAGAAGCAAGGAAAAATCAATTCAATTAGAAATTTCAACCAAAAGTGTATTTAGACCAGAGGAGTTAGAAAATTTGGTTTCTAACCTATTTTGATTTCGGGATTTGATGTTCCTTCACGTTGAGAATCTTTGAAAGCTTTGTTGGTGGCCAATCCGGTTAAACTTTGACCCGAGCTTCTGACCCCTTCTTCCTTGTGTTTTAACCATGTTTTGGTTCTGTATTTTCGGTGTTTTGGTGCTTGGAAGTTGAATGGGAAAAGAAAGAATATGTTTTTGGTGATTTCAGGGTGATTTCGGTTGAGTTTTAATATTGATTTGAGACTTGTAAGTGTAAAAACGTAGGGAGAAGGGTTGTGGCTATGTTTTCTAACCTCGGGAGTGTTCTCCTCTGCCCTAGTTCATTTTTGGGAAGGTCTTTTATAGTAAAAGGCTGGGCAAAAAGGTAAAGGAAGATCTCTTTACATAAAATCTTTATGTGCACTAAGAGAATTTGATTTTTAAAATATTCTACAGGCCGAGAAAAATTATGAAATTTTAACTGAAGGTAAAGGATGCTTTTTAAGAATTTTTTAAAGTTGGAATTGGGTTATTTTGAAAAATAATCGATTAGATAAAAATCTCACAATATGGAATCTCCCATAATTCATAACTTACAATTGGAAAGTCGAAATAACAAAATTCCAACGGTTTTAGTCTTTAAAAATCATTATCTATCTTGTGTTAAAATTTCATGACATTTGGACTTGATTTGGGTATTTTCAAAAGGAGAGAGAAAATTGAAAAAATGATTGAATTTCTCTTTTAAATTTTGGGCTAAGGTTCCAAACAAAATAATTTCAGGTTTATAACTGTATGTAGTCATGCTAACCATGTGACTATTTATTTTAATTTTGGAAACCTTCTTATTTCTATCTTGAGGCTATTTCATGTGTTAATTATTAAAGAAATTAGCTTATAATATGAATTAAAAGCTAAATTTCCAGAATAAATATTATCATAAAATCATTAAATACCTTTCATAATGACTATGATATTTGGAAGTGTTTGGAGATAATGAACAAGTCATATGAAAATAGAAAGTCCCAAGATCGTCCTTGGAAAATCCCGCCTTGGTGCTTTTTGACAGTTTTGCCCTTGTCTTTGCATTTGTGCACTTGAGCCCTTCCCCAAGGGTCAAAATTTTGGGTATAACAGATTGCCCCCCATCAACTAGGCTTTGTAATGAAAATGAAAAGGCTAGTTGAAGCTTGAGTGACACCCAAAAATTTTGCCCGATCTTGAGGAATGAGCTTCCCTTTTTGGATTTCTACCCAAAGTTGTTGATTGTGCTGAGCTATTATGAGGCACTAGCTACCTAGGAGAGAAAGTCTAAGATTATTGGGCTATTATGAGCACCAACCACCTAAAAGAAAGATATAAATGTTCTTGGCTATTATAAGGCGCCAACTACCTAAAAGAGATAGATGTGTCGGGCTATTATGAGGCGCCAACTACCTAAAAGAGGAGTCTAAATGTGTTGGGCTATTATGAGGAGCCAACCACCTAAAAGAAAGGGATCAATGTGCTGGGCTATTATGAGGTGCCAACTACCTAAAAGAGATATATGTGTCGGGCTATTATGAGGCGCCAACTACCTAAAAGAGGAGTCTAAATGTGCTGGGCTATTATGAGGCGCCAACTACCTAAAATGTGAAAAGTGTTAAACTAAGAATGAATAAACTAGACTGAGAATCTAAGGTGTCGGGAACCTAAAAGTGAATAAACTACGCCGAGCATGAAGGTGTCGGGAACCTGAAGCTAAATGGAATACACTGAGCATTATAAGGTGTCGGGAACCTGAAGTTAAATGGGATACGCCGAGCATTATAAGGTGTCAGGAACCTGAAGCTAAATGGAATACGCCGAGCATTATAAGGTGTTGGGAACCTAAAGGTAAATGGAATACGCCGGGCATTATAAGGTGTCGCGAGCCTAAAGGTAAATGGAATACGCCGAGCATTAAAAGGTGTCGGGAACCTGAAGGTAAATGGAATACGCCGAGCATTATAAGGTGTTGGGAACCTGAAGGTAAATGGAATACGCCAAGCATTATAAGGTGTCGGGAACCTGAAGGTAAATGGAATACGTCGAGCATTATAAGGTGTCGGGAACCTGAAGGTAAATGGAATACGCCGAGCATTATAATTTGTCAGGAACCTGATGGTAATTGGAATACGCCGAGCATCATAAGGTGTCGGTGTAACACCCCTAATACGCACATGATACTAAATGAAGTCGCAGCGGAGTAAAACAACTAAACAGTAACTAACGCTTCGGTGCTACAACGCCGCCAACCACCCACGTGGTTGACAAGGCAGAACAATACACTTGTACCGGTCTGATGATCAGACTCCCGAGCAAATAAACTAAACCATAATTACATCATATACAATACCGAGTGTTTACATACAACCATCACTGTTAAACATCACTGTAAACTGTCACAACCAATCCAACAACGCCACGGGAGCACAGGCGCATCCCGGGCCAACATCCCAAAAGTATACAAAAGTAACCCTGCACCCTAGGATCTAGAGCCACTCCGCTTCTTCGATCCTCATCCTGCAGTATAAGAAATATGGAGCCCCCGAGGGGGTCAGCAACCCTTGGCTGGTATGGCTAACGCGCAGCCCATCGGCTACCGGGATACGCGCAGCTACTTGTCATTATAACATGGCATTTAATTATATACATAGCATAACATGACATGGAGCATGGCATCAATGGTGCATAGCTCAACAACACATACACAGTGGATTTTCACTCCACGATAACAAACCACAAGGGTCAAACAACATAAGAGCCTAGAGAGTGATTCACTCTCATGTCAAGCTCGTTAAACACACTCATTACCGTTCTGTTAGACGAACGAGTAACTTAAGTCACAGATGGTTCGGATTTAGTGACCCGAACACACCACACCAACACAGGTTCCCACTAAACCGATCATAAGTCAGAATAGGTAAGCTTTGGAAGAAGCTAGCGGGAGATCGAACGCCAAATTAAGGTGAACAATCTTAACAACATAAGAGTCGAATCTGATTCAGATATCTACTCTTAACTTACATGCATGACCGACAACCGGATTCCTCACTTCCCAGTTAACACTTGTTAGAAGTTCATAGTGGAACTTACGACCAACACATAATAGTTGGTAAGACTTGTTAGACACCACACAAGGAAAGTGAGTCCACACACACATAACAATAGTAAAACCGTAACTCATTACATATTTAAATCTTATAACGTTGTAAACACACAGAAAGACATACAACACACAAACCGGTGTAAACCGCTAGACAACAGACTGCAAGAAACCATACCTTGGTCCTTGCCTCGACTGATTTCCACCTTGCGAGAATCCTAAACACATTAGTAATGTCGGTTAATTATTTATTTAACTCAAAGCTTACTAAGTATTTAACATGATTGTATGACATGTTTTAATGCCTACCTTACCCTAGGTTACCTTCATTATACACCCTAGGGTTCTACTACAAATCACATTCTTTTTCTATTTTTTTTTTTTACAAGTTTTGGTCCGACGACCCACCGGTCCGACCCACAACTGGGTCGGACCCTCCCAGTGGTCTTCGGGTCTGAAAAACTTTACCTTGACCGACCCATGTCCGACCCAACCTTCTGGGTCGGTCATTACAGAACCCTTTTACTTCCTCAAAATCATGCCCTCCGACCCACGTCCGACCCACCATTCTGGGTCGGTCCATGTGCGAACTTTTCCCTCCTTTGAAACTCGACCGACGACCCATGTCCGACCCACCCTTTTGGGTCGGACCATCCCCGAACATTTTCCCAACATTTTACAGAGGCTCGACCGACCCAAAAACTGGGTCGGCCCTGGGTCGGTCGCCTCCTAAGCTTACCCAAACTTTGCCAATTTTACCAAACTTCTCCTAAGGCCTCTTAATGCTTCTAGCAACATTTGGTAACTTTATCTCACATACAACATCCATGAAACCCATTTTCTAACTCCTTAAGCCTTTACTTATTTCCTTGTAAAAATTCCTTAACACTTATGTTATTTCATACTAGTTTCCTAGGTGGTGTTTCTCACCTATGGTACTACTATCCCAAATGCTTCCTCCTTGTTTTAACCATCTCCCAAGCATCATCTCTCACTACTAACTCCTTATATCATTACTTCAAATCCCTTTCTCAAGTTCATACATTCTCCTTAGTTTACCAAAGTTTGCCTAAGTCTTTACTAAGTCCCAAAATGACTTTGGTACATACTAAAATCTCAAGCTCATGCCTAAAGCCCTTATTACATCCTAAGTCACCTCAATGCATGTCTCTTGCACAAGAACAACACTTAACCATTTTAATACTCCTTAACTTATCTAACTCATTTTAACACTTAGAATTCACATTTGTTACCCAAATTTTGACATAGGTTCTCCTAGAACATTACTAACCCAAAACACATTGTTTTTACCAACAAGCAACCAAGAACACTAAAAATCCATCAAGCACTTATTATACACAAACTTCACTCACAAGGCACTACATCATAATATGGTGCACAATTTAAATTGCATGGCACTTAGGCCCTTAAATGACATGGCTCTTAGGCCCTTAAAAATGCACAAATCAAACACTGAATTCCACAATATTTGCCTTTAACCTGCAAATACACCCAACAACACATATGCCTTTTACTAAGCTCTTGAGAATACTTTACTAAGTCAGTCCCATTGGCTCTTTAGGTAGTTTAATAAGCATTATAAGCTCATTTCTCCTAAGGCATTAAAATAACATTAGGTTAGTAGATTTACCTCTTTTCAAAATAACTTCTTTCTGTGTTTCCTTTAGAAAACCAATAGAGTACTTGATTCTTTGACAAGCTCTAAACAACATACAAACATTGAAATGAGTATTCAAGCTATAAGCCCATCTCATTGTAAACCCTAGTTTTTACATGTTTCAAAAAACATTAATGTAGTTGTTTTACCTTGTTCTTTGAAGAGAGTTTGGATATACACAAAAGAAGGACTCCACCTAGTCCATGAAGAGTTGAAATGAAGCTAGAACAAGGTCACACAATGAGCTATATCAATGTGTATTTTCGGACATGACAAAAACAAGGAGGAAACTTGATTTTGTTTGAGATTCCTTACCTAGAAGCAAAGGAGAGTAATAATATGTCAAAATATAAGCTCAAGCTCCTTCAATGGTGGAACACCTTGGCACCGAAATGGGCTCTTGGAGTTTTGGGAAGATAGGAATGAAGAGCTTGATGAGAGGAAGAGATTGGTGGTATTTGTTTTTGATTTGGACAAGTGAGCTAGGTTTAACAAGTGGTCAAAGTTGGAACTTCCATGGTGATAGTGGTATTACCGAGAGAGAACAAGGAAGAAGGAAGAAGAGAGGTATTTGCAAACCGTGGGAATGAAGGAAAGAAATGAGAATGAAGATAGAAGTTGCTTTTAGAAGATATTTATGTTATAAAGTAAAAAGTAGTTTTACTTAGTTTGCTTTAATTACTTATTACCTTAACTAGAGAGTGGTGAGTCACCACACTTATAAAAACCGGCCCCCTTTATTAGTATAAGGGCATTTTAGTCTTTGTTTGTCAATATTACTTAATACAACACATGTAAACTAGCTTATAAAGTACTATTCACCTATACAAGGCACATAGAAGTGAAATTTTTGATTTCCCACTAATATCCACCCAAATGTGATACTATATAGTACACATGTATATTTAAGAGTAATGATGGACATTTAGCCATTCAAAACTCATTTACAAGACAATTTTTCAAAAACGTGCTTTAAGACTTCTTAAAGCACATTTTGTGTTTTAACTTGTTTTCAAGCTTGGTTTTCTTTGGTAATTGGCTTAATATGTTCATTAGTATATAAATGAGGTCTTGGTAAGCTCATTAGGCCTTACTCAAGTTTATCCCAAGCTTAGAGCACATTTTAGCTCTTATTGACTTTAAAGCACATTTTGTGTTTCCTTTTGTTCAAATTTGTTACTAATGTTTCTAAGACTCTTTTTAGTCTTAATACACCATATTTAAGTGTTTAAACAATATATTAAGGTTTGGGGTATTTCAATCTACCCCCCTTAAAAGAACTTTGTCCTCAAAGTTCATACTTCCACATATCCTAAATATTAGAACACGGGAACACTTATAAACAATACTTCCATATATTACTAGCAACACACTTACATAACATTGGACTCCAAGTCCATACAACATAACATAACATTGGACACAAGGTCCATACAACATTATCCACAACATTCAGACACAACGGTCTGTAACATAACAACATAACATAGACGATGTATTCAAATACACGTCGTACACACATAACCGAAACGGCTCTACCCCCCTTAAAAGGGGTACGCCCCGTACCCTATATACATAAGAACTAAGAAGTAAACAATGACGGGTACTTCGCCTTCATCTTATCTTCCAGCTCCCAAGTGGCCTCCTCAACGTCCTGGTTAGACCAGAGAACCTTCACCAGTCTCACAGACTTATGGCGAGTGTCTCGAGTCTTAGCATCCAGAATCCGTACCGGAGTCTCCACTGATCGCATGGTCGGCTCTAAAGTTAGCCTTTCAGGCTGAAGCACATGAGACGGATGAGACATATACTTCTTCAACTGGGACACATGAAATACATCATGTACCTTGCCCAGCTCGGCGGGTAGGTCTAGTCTATAGGCTACCGGGCCGATCCGCTCCGTCACAACGTAAGGCCCCACATACTTTGGGCTCAACTTGCCTTTCTGGCCAAAACGAAACACTCCCTTCATGGGGGACACTCTCAGAAATACCTGATCGCCCACGGCGAACCAGGTCACGTCGGCGCACATCTGCGTACGACTTCTGCCTATCTTGAGCTGCATATTAGCCCTGATCTGGCGAACTTCTGCCTGAACTTGCTCAAGATACTCTGGTCCTATAATGACCTCTCACTCGACTCATCCCAGCATAATGGCGTGCGGCATGGTCTACCGTACAAGGCCTGGAAGGGAGACATCTTGATCGAAGCATGATAACTGTTGTTGTAACTAAACTCGATCAGATGTAACTTATCAATCCAGCTGGTCTGAAAGTCAAGTGCACAAGCACGTAGCATATCCTCAAGTGTCTGAATGGTGCGCTCACTCTGACCATCGGTCTGTGGGTGAAACGCTGTACTCAATTTCAATTCAGTACCCAATGCCTCTCGTGTGGACTTCCAATATCTGGATAAGAATCTGGTGTCTCTGTCAGATACAATCGTTTTCGGTACACCATGATGTCTTACAATTTCTTTATCAAACAGTTCTGCCAATCTTGCCACTTTCCAAGTGTCCTTCATCGGAATGAATCGGGCCACCTTGGTCAGTCGGTCAACTATCACCCATATCATATTCAGACCTCCCCTTGTAGGCGGAAGCCCTACTACAAAGTCCATGGAGATATCATGGAACTTCCACTCAGGCACTGGCATTGGCTGTACCATACCACCAGGCCGTCGGTGCTCAAACTTAACCTTCTGGCAAGTGAGACACCTCAATACATAATCACTAACATCTTTCTTCATTCCAGTCCACCAAAAATACCTTTTTATACCTTTATACATCTTTGAAGCTCCGGGGTGAATCGAAGTAGTAGAAGAATGGGATTCGCTCAATATGCGCTCTTTCAACTCAGTGCTACCCCTAGGTATACACAAGCGGCCATTCAGCCTAATCAGGTCATCATCATGGAGTCTGAAGTCGTACTTCTGACCCTCGAATGTGCCGTCAATAAGCTTCTGCCGGATCTCCAGCATGTACTGATCCGTCATCTGAGCACTCCGCACCTCTTCAACCAAGCCAGTATAAGAGACTAGCGAATGGAGAGAGTGTGCTCGGCGACTCAGCGCGTCAGCTACCACATTTGCCTTACCCTCTTTGTATTGCAGATTAATATCATAGTCATTCAGAAACTCAACCCACCTTCTTTGCCTCATGTTCAACTCTTTCTGAGTGAACAAGTACTTTAAGCTTTTATGATCGGAATAGATTGTCACACTTACCCCATATAAATAATGTCGCCATATCTTCAATGCGAAGACAATGGCACCCAGTTCCAAGTCGTGGGTAGGGTAGTTTTCCTCATGCTTTTTCAGCTGACGGGAGGCGTAAGCTACGACCTTCCCGTGTTGCATCAATACACAACCCATACCTCTGCCTGATGCGTCGCAGTAGACCTCAAAACCATCTGGACCGTCTGGTATAGTCAGGACTGGCGCAGATGTCAGAGCGTCCTTGAGACTCGCGAAAGAACTCTCACAGTCAACTGTCCACTCGAATGGTGCATCCTTCTTCATTAAGGAAGTCATCGGCTTCGAGATACTGGAGAAGTCCTTCACAAACCTCCTATAATATCCTGCCAGACCGAGGAAGCTCCTGATATCAGTGACTGTCTTCGGCCTAGGCCAGGTGCGCACTGCATCTATCTTTGCCGGATCAACAGCGATCCCGGCATCAGAAATCACATGTCCAAGGAAAGATACTTGGTTCAACCAAAATTCACATTTCGAAAATTTTGCATACAACTGGTTTCTCCTCAGAGTTGTAACACATCTCTCAGGTGGCTTTCGTGCTCACCTCTAGATTTAGAATACACAAGAATGTCATCGATGAAGACTACCACTGACTTGTCCAACTGATCTTGGAACAAGCGGTTCATTAAGTCCATGAACTTGGCTGGTGCATTCGATAAGCCAAATGGCATAACTGTGAACTCATAATGCCCATACCTTGTTCTGAAAGCTGTCTTCTCGATATCACTGTCACGGATGGCAATCTGATGGTATCCGGAACGTAAGTCTATCTTGGAGAATACTGATGCTCCCCTAAGCTGATCAAATAGATCGTCGATGCGTGGTAAGGGGTAACGGTTTTTCACCGTAACAGCATTCAGCTCCCGATAATCAATACACAGGCGGAGGCTACCGTCCTTCTTCTTCACGAAGAGGACTGGCGCTCCCCATGGTGACACACTAGGGCGGATGAAGCCCTTGTCGAGTAGGTCTCTCAGCTGCTCCTTGAGCTCTGTCATCTCTGCTGGAGCCATACGATAAGGTGCTTTCGCAATGGGTCCAGTGCCCGGAACTAAGTCGATCTCAAACTCAACCTCTCGTGCTGGCGGCATGCCCGGCAGTTCCTTAGGAAATACATCAGGAAACTCCGACACTACCGGCACATCTGGGCTAAACTCAGGGTCTCTCTCTATGTCCTGGACATAGCAGAGGTACACATCACTCCCTCGTCGTAACTCACGATACATGGCCATGGCGGTGATGATCTGAGTTGAAGGCTCCCTGGGCCTCTGGCGGTAAGATATGGTAACCCCAGATGGACTCCGAAGAAGCAGTCGATGCTCGGCACACAGGATTCTGCCCTTGTACCGCTCCAACCAGTTCATCCCGACAATCACATCAAATCCAAGTCCGTCGAACTCTATCAGGTCGATCGGGAACTCTTCACCTCTGATTCGTACAACTACATCTCGGTGGTAGCGGGTACACCTGATCCGCTCTTTCGATGGGAGAGTGACCAAGAAGTCTGGCATCTCCTCTCCATCTAACCCCAGCCTCTTCGCAAAGGATAGCGAAACAAATGTGTGCGAGGCTCCAGAGTCGAACAGGATCGATGCATCCACGCCATTCACTGGAAAGGTACCGGTGAGGATTGTGCCGCTCTTGCCGGCTTCTGCCTCATTGCAGACACTCAATGTACCTCCCATTCCGAGTGCACAGCCTAATTCATTGGCAAACTAATAAGTACTGGGTAACAACACGGTTGATATACTTCAATAACTCCACTTTATTCATTAACACCTCCTTTTTACAACATCGTTGGTTTACATGATTGATATAACTTAACACATACATAACTCCCTTAACATATATTGGCTTAACACATTACAAGGTATACAAGGTTTAGAATTGCCTGAAGGTCAAATTCAAACGTCCGGGTTTCATGTGTGTGGCATTGATCACTGCCGACGGTGCGGTATTCAGTTTGATCTTCCTGATGCCATGATAGCATCCTGACTGCCCACCCATGATTAATACGTCTCCTGACTTCAACATTAACTTCCTTGCGAGGTCAGCACGCTTCTGCTCGCCATATACAAATACTGCGGTATCACCAATGGACCAAGACACCACGGGTACTCCTTTACTTAGAGACTCGGGTGACTCGTCCTTATCTTGGTGTAATCCTAACCGTCCACCTTTTGGTAGAAGTTCACAATACACAAATCTGCTTCCACACTTGGAATTGATTCCGTTTCAACTGTTGAGCAATTCCCACGGCGTGTTAACGACCGCACGGAACTCCTCAGGTATACTTGGTACCGTTGCTCCATCTTCGGCTCGCACTTTGATATGACTTGGTGTAAGGGTTCCAGTCCTTACCCATGCACATCATCTTCAATTGCATTCTTGATCCGTTCGGATATTCAGGTGTGTAGAAACCTCCAGGTTTAGCTCCAAGTTCGTCGCATCGTCTGATGATATGGACTTGTGCTTCCGGTGTCAGGTATCCACTTAAGAGTATCATACCTGGCTGGATAACCTGACATTGCTCCATTGGAAAGTCGGTGATGCTGATGGTGGTCTCTTCAGGGTTTGGTGTGGGTGGGATTGGATAACATATATTGAAGGTTCCTTTCAGTTTAGAATTATCTAATTAGGTGTTTCCACACTATACTTTAACTCCTTACTCACAAAAAAATGAACTCACTAACACATAAGCATGAAATGCGGTATGCAATCACTTATTACGTTCGACAGTTTAGGCGGTACCTGGTCTAGAAGAGGGCCCTGGCGCCTCAGACCGGTCCACCACATTCAGGGTGGCCTTGCTAGGTCCCGACCCTTTCCCCTTCTGGGAATCAGTATGCCTCTGATCGGTGGGTGGCTGGTTAGCCGTCTTCGGGCCATCATAGCTGCTATGGCCTTACCCTTCCACTGCCCCTTGGGCTTGTTGACTCTGCTGTTGGGGTTCCGATAACACTCATGGTCACGGTGACCCCACTTCTCGCAGTATCGACACTGCACCTCATTTCCCTTGCAGTCCTTGCCGGGGTGGTCTCCATTGCACCACTTACAGTAATAGTGGCGCTCCGGTCCAGAGCCCGTGCTGGCTGCTAACACAATACACACTCAGTACTCATTTCACAACTTATCAACATACACTCAACTTATTACACATGATTAAACAATTACCCTTTGGTGGGTAAGAGCGTAGGGGCTTCGCCGCATAAGCATATGTGAGCTTCAGTGGCTCCTCAGCGGTGGTGGTTTGGGCTTGGCCCTTGTCACCCTGGTGCTGACTCTTCTGGGGCTGGGGATAGGATTTCTTCTTTCTTTCCTCCCCCGTACCCTGCGAACTCTGGCCCTCGCTCGTGGCCTTGCGCTTGTGCGCATTCTCCTCGTCCCTCAGACGGACGGTAATCTCTACCTTAGCAGCGGCATGATAGCACTCCTGAATTTAGGATGGTCAGTCATGCCCCGCATTACATACTCACAAACTCACATTAATACTCACTTGTAAACTACACATATTCACATCACTCTTTACTTAAATTACCTGCAAGGTAGTATACTCAGCTGGCCCACCCCCATAGCGAAGACGGTGGCTGAGACCGTTGTAGAAACGGTTTACCAGTACCCGGTTCGAGTAACCCAGGTCCGGTAACAGGTGGACAAGGCCGGTGAAGGCAGTGTAGTACTCATCAACCGACACCTTGTCCCCCTGCCTCAGACTATCCAGCTCGAGGCGCTTGGCCTCCTGCACATGCACCGGGTAATACTTGGCTCGCAGCAGAGCCGTGTACTCCCTCCATCCAAACTCAGGATCAGTCATCCTGTCCTCCCTCACCAGTTTCCACCAACTCTGTGCCGACCCCTTCAAGTAGTAGGCGGCAAGTCGGACCTTAGCCTCAGCAGGTACGGCCAAAGTCTCGTAGGCGGTCTCCAACTCGGAGATGTACGCCTCTAGCTTACGGGGATCGGTCTCCCCATGAAATGACGGCGGTCTAAGATCAGCCAGCGCCTTGACCCAATTGGTCTCTCGTGGCGGTGGGGTGGCGTGGCTGAACTCCGGGCATCTGCCCCTGCTGGATCGCAGCTACAAGCTGGGGTACCATCTGGGCCACAGCGGCTGCTACAGCCTCAGCCATAACCTGAGCCGTAGTGTTCTCGCCCTGGTCACCCCCAGTACTAGTACCACTCCCGCGGCCTCTACCGCGTGGTCTACCTGACATCTGTATTCACATGAGTATTCATTAGCATATGCTTACACACTTATCGGTCCAACGATCATAACGCTTCCCGACAATAAGGTATTTCCACCTTGGTTAGTGGTTAACCTTCCCATAACTGATCACTTAGGTAACTGTAGTTAGGTTTCCTAACTCGGGTATTCCTAAGCTCGGTATTCTAGTCATCAGAGCGATACTTCGCTCTGATACCACTTTTTGTAACACCCCTAATACGCACATGATACTAAATGAATCGCAGAGGGTAAAACAAAAAAAACAGTAACTAACGCTTCGTGCTACAACGCCGAACCACCCACGTGGTTGACAAGGCAGAACAATACACTTGTACGGTCTGATGATCAGACTCCGAGCAAATAAACTAACCATAATACATATATACCAATACCGAGGTTACATACAACACCATCACTTAAACATCACTGTAAACTGTCACAAACCAAATCCAACAACGCCACGGGAGCACAGGCGCATCCGGGCCAACATCCCAAGTATACAAAAGTAAACCCTGCACCCTAGGATCTAGAGCCACTCCGCTTCTTCGCTCGCATCCTGCAGTATAGAAATATGGATCCCCCGAGGGGGTCAGCAACCCTTGGCTGGTATGGCTAACGCGCAGCCCATCGGCTACCGGGATACGCGCAGCTACTTGTCATTATAACATGGCATTCAATTATATACATAGCATAACATAACATGGAGCATGGCATCAATAGTGCATAGCTCAACAACACATACATAGTGGATTTTCACTCCACGATAACAAACCACAAGGGTCAAATAACATAAGAGCCTAGAGAGTGATTCACTCTCATGTCAAGCTCGTTAAACACACTCATTACCGTTCTGTTAGACGAACGAGTAACTTAAGTAACAGATGGTTCGGATTTAGTGACCCGAACACACCACACAAACACAGGTTCCCACTAAACCGATCATAAGTCAGAATAGGTAAGCTTTGGAAGAAGCTAGCGGGAGATCGAACGCCAAATTAAGGTGAACAATCTTAACAACATAAGAGTCGAATCTGATTCAGATATCTACTCTTAACTTACATGCATGACCGGACAACCGGATTCCTCACTTCCCAGTTAACACTTGTTAGAAGTTCATAGTGGAACTTAACGACCACACACAATAGTTGGTAAGACTTGTTAGACACACACAAGGGAATGAGTCACAACAACATCACAATAGTATAACAACTGTAAACTCATTACATGTTTAAATCTTATAACGTTGTAAACACACAGAAAAACATACAACACACAAACCGGTGTAAACCGCTAGACAACAGACTGCAAGAAAACCATACCTTGGTCCTTGCCTCGACTGATTTCCACCTTGCGAGAATCCTAAACACATTAGTAATGTCGGTTAATTATTTATTTAACTCAAACTTACTAAGTATTTAACATGATTGTATGACATGTTTTAATGCCTACTTACCCTAGGTTACCTTCATTATACACCCTAGGGTTAACTACTAAGTCACATTCTTTTCTGTTTTTTTTTTTTACAAGTTTTGGTCCGACCGACCCACCGTCCGACCCACAACTGGGTCGGACCCTCCCAGTGGTCTTCGGGTCTGAAAAACTTTACCTTGACCGACCCATGTCCGACCCAACCTTCTGGGTCGGTCCATTACAGAACCCTTTTACTTCCTCAAAATCATGCTCGTCCGACCCACGTCCGACCCACAATTCTGGGTCGGTCCATGTGCGAACATTTTCCTAACATTTTACAGAGGCTCGACCGACCCATGTCCGACCCACCCTTTTGGGTCGGACCATCTCCGAACATTTTTCTAACATTTACAGAGGCTCGACCGACCCATGTCCGACCCACCCTTTTGGGTCGGACCATCTCCGAACATTTTTTCTAACATTTCAAGGCTCGACCGACCCAAAAACTGGGTCGGCCCCTGGGTCGGTCGCCTCCTAAGCTTACCCAAACTTTGCCAA
Source organism: Limonium bicolor (assembly GCA_023374045.1). Classification (NCBI taxonomy): domain Eukaryota; kingdom Viridiplantae; phylum Streptophyta; class Magnoliopsida; order Caryophyllales; family Plumbaginaceae; genus Limonium; species Limonium bicolor. Next base: position 4,893 of record JAIOTZ010002072.1, on the reverse strand, counting down.
TTTTTACCAAACTTCTCCTAAGGCCTCCTAATGCTTCCTAGCAACATTTGGTAACTTTATATCCACATACAACATCCATGAAACTCATTTTCTAACTCCTTAAGCCCTTACTTATTTCCTTGTAAAAATTCCTTAACACTTATGTTATTTCACTAGGTTCCCTAGATGGTGTTTCTCACCTATGGTAACTACTATCCCAAAATGCTTTCTCTTTGTTTTAACATCATCTCCCAAGCATCATCTCTCACTACTAACTCCTTATTTCATTACTTCAAATCCCTTCTCAAGTTCATACATTCTCCTTAGTTTACCAAAGTTTGCCTAAGTCTTTACTAAGTCCCAAAATGACTTTGGTACATACTAAATCTCAAGCTCATGCCTAAGCCCTTATTACATCCTAAATCACCTTAATGCATGTCTCTTACAAGAACAACACTCAACCATTTTAAATACTCCTTAACTTATCTAACTCATTTTAACACTTAGAACTTCACATTTGTTACCCAAATTTTGACATAGGTTCTCCTAGAACATTACTAATCCAAAACACATTGTTTTTACCAACAAACAACCAAGAACCTAAAAATCCATCAAGTACTTATTATACACAAACTTCACTTACCAAAGCACTACATCATAATGGTGCACAATTTAAATTGCATGGCACTTAGGCCCTTAAATGACATGGCTCTTAGGCCCTTAAAATGCACAAATCATAAACACTGAATTTCCACAATATTTTGCCTTTAACCTGCAAATACACCAACAACACATATGCCTTTTACTAAGCTCTTGAGAATACTTTACTAAGTCATTCCCATTGGCTCTTTAGGTAGTTTAATAAGCATTTATAAGCTCATTTCTCCTAAGGCATTAAATAACATTAGGTTAGTAGATTTACCTCTTTTGCAAAATACTTCTTTCTTGTTTCCTTTAGAAAACCAATAGAGTACTGATTCTTTGACAAGCGCTAACAATATGTAACATTGAAATGAGTATTCAAGCTATAAGCTCCATCTCATTGTAAACCCTAGTTTTACATTGTTTCAAAAATATTAATGTAGTTATTTTACCTTGTTCTTTGAAGAGAGTTTGGATACACAACAAGAGAGGACTCCACCTAGTCCATGAAGAGTTGAAATGAAGCTAGAACAAAGTCACACAATGAGCTACATCAATGTGTATTTTCGGACATGACAAAAACAAGGAGGAAAGGAAGTTTTTTTATTTGAGATTCCTTACCTAGAATCCAAGGAGAGTAATAATATGTAGTCAAACAAGCTCAAGCTCCTTCAATGGAGAAACTCCATGGCACCGAAATGGTTGTCTTGAAGTTTGGAGAAGATAGAAATGAAGAGCTTGAGGAGAGGAAGAGATTGGTGGTGTTTGTTTTTGATTTGGACAAGTGAGCAAGGTTTTACAAGAGATCAAAGCTTGTGTTTTAATGGTGGTGGTGGTTCTATCGTGAGAGAACAAAGAAGAAAGGAAGAAGAGAGAGGTGGGAAACCGTGAGCAAGGAAAGAAATGAGAATGGGATAGAATTTGCTTTATGAAGATATTTATACTTATAAAGTAAAAAGGGTACTTAAGTAGTTTACTTATTTTGTTAATAAGCTAACAAGGTGGTGTGTCACCAACTTAAAAACCGGCCCTAATAGTAGTAGGAGGGTAATATAGTCTTTGTTTGTCAATTTAAATCTTATACAAACAATGTTACAAAATAGCTTATAAAAGTACTATTCATAAAACAAGGCACATAGAAGTGAAATTTTTGATTTCCCACTAATATAGCCACCCAAATGTGATACTATATAGTACACATGTATATTTAAGAGTAATGATGGACAGTTAGCCATTCAAAACTCATTTACAAGACAATTTTTCAAAAACGTGCTTTAAGACTTCTTAAAGCACATTTTGTGTTTTAACTTGTTTTCAAGCTTGGTTTTCTTTGGTAATTGATTTAATATTTCATTAGTATATAAATGAGGTCTTGGTAAGCTCATTAGGCCTTACTCAAGTTTATCCCAAGCTTAGAGCACATTTTAGCTCTTATTGACTTTAAAGCACATTTTGTGTTTCCTTTTGTTCAAATTTGTCTACTAATGTTTCTAAGACTCTTTTTAGTCTTAATACACCATATTTAAGTGTTTAAACAATATATTAAGGTTTGGGTATTTCACTTAACATCATCTCCCAAGCATCATCTCTCACAACTAATTCCTTATATCCATCTTAACAATTCCTTTTCAAGTTCATACTTTCTCCTAAATTTACCAAATTTGCCTAAGTCTTTACCTAAGTCCCAAAGTGGCTTTGGTACATACTAAAATCTCAAGCTCATGCCTAAGTCCTTGTTACATCCCAAATCACCTTAATGCATGTTTCTTATACAAGAACAACACTTAACCATTTAAATACTCCTTAACTTATCAAACTCATTTTAACACTTAGAACTTCACATTTGTTACCCAATTTTCGACAGGTTCTCCTAGAACATTACTAACCAAAACACATTGTTTTACCAACAAACAACCAAGAACACTAAAAATCCATCAAGTACCTTATTATACACAAACTTCACTTACAAAGCACTACATCACAATATAGTGCACAATTTAAATTGCATGGCACTTAGGCCCTTAAATGACATGGCTCCTAGCCTTAAATGCACAAATCATAACACTGAATTTCCACAATATATTTGCCTTTACCTGCAAATACACTCAACAACACATATGCCTTTTACTAAGCTCTTGGAACACTTTACTAATCATTCACCATTGGCTCTTTAGGTAGTTTAATAAGCATTTATGAGCTCATTTCTCCTAAGGCATTAAAATAACATTAGGTTAGTAGATTTACCTCTTTTGCAAAATAACTTCTTTCTTGTTTCCTTTAGAAACCAATAGAGTACTTGATTCTTTGACAAGCTCTAAACAATATACAACATTTGAAATGAGTATTCAAGCTATAAGCTCCATCTCATTGTAAACCCTAGTTTTACATTGTTTCAAAAACATTAATGTAGTTGTTTTACCTTGCTCTTTGAAGAGAGTTTGAATATCTAGCAAGAGAGGACTCCACCTAGTCCATGAAGAGTTGGAATGAGCTAGAACAAAGTCACATAAAAAGCTCCTTCAATACATATTTTCGGACATGACAAAAACAAGGAGGAAAGGAAGTTTTTATTTGAGATTCCTACCTAGAATCCAAGGAGAGTAATAATATGTAGTCAAACAAGCTCAAGCTCCTTCAATGGAGAAACTCCATGGCACCGAAATGGTTGTCTGAAGTTTGGAGAAGATAGAAATGAAGAGCTTGAGGAGAGGAAGAGATTGGTGGTGTTGTTTTTGATTTGGACAATGAGCAAGGTTTTACAAGAGGTCAAAGCTTGTTTTTAATGGTGGTAGTGGTTCTCGTGAGAGAACAAAGAAGAAAGGAAGAAGAGAGGTGGGAACCGTGTGAGCAAGGAAAGGAAATGAGAGATGAGATAGAATTTACTTTATGAAGATATTTATACTTATAAAGTAAAAAGGGTACTTAAGTAGTTTACTTATTTTGTTAACAACTAACAAAGGTGGTGTGTCACCAACCTTAAAAACCGGCCCCAAATAGTAGTAGGAGGGTATATAGTCTTTGTTTGTCATTTAAATACTTATACAAACATATGTTACAAAATAGCTTATAAAAGTTACTATTCATAAAACAGGCACATAGAAGTGAAATTTTTGATTTCCCACTAATATAGACACCCAAATGTGATATTATATAGTACACATATATATTTAAGAGTAATGATGGACATCTAGCCATTCAAAACTCATTTACAAGACAATTTTTCAAAAATGTGCTTTAAGACTCCTTAAAGCACATTTTGTTTTAAACTTGTTTTCAAGCTTGGTTTTCTTTGGTAATTGATTTAATATGTTCATTAGTGTATAAATGAGGTCTGGTAAGTTCATTAGGTCTTAACCAAGTTTATCCCAAGCTTAGAGCACATTTTGGCTCTTATTGACTTTAACACATTTGTGTTTTCCTTTGTTTATATTTGTTTTCTAATGCTTCTAAGACTCTTTTTAGTCTTAATACACCATATTTAAGTGTTTAAACAATATATTAAGGTTTGGGGTATTTCACACAAGATGAGCCTTTGACGAAAAAACAGAAGGTCATAGCGAAGGTGGCAATGAAATACCTCGACTTAATATGGTGATTATATTATCCTAATATAGTATTTAAGGGCCTAATAGCGCCTAAGTAATTTTGGTAAGGAAAATAAATCCAAAAGAAATGAGAAGAACGCTTAGAAAGCGGAAAACGCTAAAATAAGCGTTAAATAACCATAAGAGGTCGAGACCTCGGTTAGAGTAGTATGAGGATCCCTAAGGCTTATTCATTCCTAATTATTATGCGGGAACGATTCCCGAAGAAAACGGATCCAAGAAATGTATTAAAACCAAAAGCTTTAGCGCACTTTTCGAGGAAACCCGAAAACGTGACTTTAAGTGGTCAAACAGACCCGTAAAAATTAGAAATCATTAAATAATAATTATTAAGCATTTATGGAAGCTTAATAACCAATAAAAATAAAGAAACGAGAAAATTCGGAAAACGGGCCCGGTTAGTGAACAATTTCAAAACAGGTAAAATAACGAGCGTTTCTGTAAAAGACGAAAAACGCTCCAGCTAGTATTACAGAGGGGGCCGGTTTTTACTGGTGTAAACAGGTCTCTCTCACACACACACCACAAGTAACAAATAAGTAAATAAAAAAACAATAATATAAAGCAAAAAAAGTAACTTATACTACTTTAACATTCTCTCACCTCTCATTCTCACCTTTCCCCATCTCCTCTCCTACCCTTCTCCTTCCCCATCGATTTTTGCCCT
>JAIOTZ010002071.1:0-24261 GCA_023374045.1 Limonium bicolor | reverse complement strand
GAATTGGGCAAAGTACACAATGTTTCACGTATCTCAGCTTAAGAAATACATGCCTCATCCTTCTCATGTTTTAGAACCAGAAACACTCTCATTGGAACCAACTATGAGGTATGTGGAAACACCACAACGAATTTTAGACAGAAAGACAAGAGATACTCGAAATAAGTCTGTGAGCCTCGTAAAGGTTCTTTGGTCGAACCACGATGTTGAAGAGGCCACATGGGAACTAGACGGATATGCGAGCGAAGTTTCCCTCATTATTTACCGACTAGACACTTTAGTCTAGGGTACGTGGGCGTACCCCTCTTTTTTTGGGGGGTAGAGCCTTTTTCGTTTGCGAGTTCAGTATGCATTTTGTTGCACTTTAGTGCATTTCAGCGACACTTTGTCTTGTATGTGTTCTTGTGTAACAATGCTCAGTATATTTTGTTGCACTTTGTGCATTTCAGTGACCCTTGTCTTGTATGTGTTCTTGTGTAACACTGTACTTGAATGTACTTTGTACTTCTACTGTTGGTGTGTACTTGTTACACTACAATGAAAAAGTTTCACTACTCTGCACTATTAAGATATGAAAAGTGACTGTGTTATTACATTACACTATATTGTTCCAAAGTAATCCTGTTGTGTTTGATGTACACTGCTGAACTTAGAATATAGACTTGGGACTTGATCCCTACTAGATTGAGTTGTGGATACTTAGTGGAACTTGATTCCCCACAACCTTATAATTTAGATATGAGACTTCGGGGCGAAGTCCTTTTTAAGGGGGGTAGATTGAAATACCCCAAATCTAATTATATATTAAAACCATTATTTAATGGAATTAATTCAAAAATAAATCATTTCACGTACGCATGCAAACCCATGCATGAGAACGTTACGTAAAAATAGTTGTTTCTCCCATAAACGCTAAAACGCCTTAGAAACATGTGATCAAGCATGACCTTGTATAACCTTCTAAAACTTAAACCAAATGGTCATACACTCATTATATGAATATATAAACATATTCCCTAGGCCATATTCAGTCAAATACGCAAAAGCTCGGGAGTGCTCACGCCCGCTCCTTAAAGCATGAAAAGTCTGGAGGAGTGCGGGGTGGCACGAACTCCTATAAAATTAATTCTTAGAATTCCTAACAACATTATTAATCATTTTAAAGAGAACCCACGAAGTGGTTTCTCAAAATTCAACAAAAACCTCAGGAGTATTCTTAGCGCTCCTTTTTGCCTGGGTGTGTCCCGATGGCCCGTAAATTATGTCACGGGTTGATATAACCCCAATATAACCCAATGTAACATCTTAATATATGTTTACTTACTATAATAAGTGTTACAAACACTTGGAACTCATAAAAACAATTTGGTTCCCAAAGCTTTCCTTAGAGCACAAAAACACACCTTCGGGTGTCACGAAAACGCGTTTTACGCAATGCCTTGTAGTTTTTGACATGCCACGAATTGGTAATCTTAAAATAGGGTTAAAATGACCTTCTAAATCAGTTGAGAGACTAGTCAACAAGGCTCTCTATAGGGGCCGAAGTTATGCCCAAAAACTAGTATAAAATTGGCATTTAAAGTTTATAAAAGGAATAGAACATGGTGACTCACCTTCCCATGTGTTATATACTTAATGTCAAAGTATTTAGGTCTCATTTAACCACCAAGCTGTCGAAATTATGCATTGGAATAAGGCCATGTGAGCTAGGAAGAAAACAAAATGCAAAAAGGTAAAAGTAGATCTAGATTCCACCTTTTGATTTCTTTTCTCCATGTGACCTTCCTTTGCTCTTCCTTGGCTCTTCAATGTCGATTGAGACACCTCATTTGACCCCTTGAATTCGTTCATCTACAAGAGGAGAAGAAGACAAGCACAAAACATAGAAAAATCAAAAGAATATACCTTACCTAACTTACCTTGTCTTCTAGCTCACATTATTTTCTCCATCTTGCCTTGTCACCCCACATGTCCGAAATTATGCAGATAACATGGGCATTTATTGAGCCAATAACCCATGGAATAAACTAAAGAAAAGAATAGTCATTTGACATTAAAAAATTGACAAAACAAAAATCAATTCCAAATTGCATTCTCTTACCTTATACGTGAGTTTAGTCTCATTTCCCTCCTTGCACTCTTCATCAACGAATTGGTAAGGCTCCCTCCTCTCTCTTCTTGCTTCATCTTCTTCCTTTGAAGCTCTTAAGTCCATTAATGGAGATTTAACTTCTATCTTCATCTTTAAGGTAATTTCCTAGCAATTCTTGTCAAGCCTTGAAGCAAAAATCTTCCTAGCATAACAACAAGTATTCGACATCAAAACATTGTTCCAAGGAGGTTGTCCAAACCAACATTAAACCAAGGAGCATCTCAAGGTTATCTTAAGGTAGTTTTAATGCTTGTAAATCCTTAAAGCACATTTTATGTGAACCAAGTTCTTCTTCTTCTTCTAAGGCTCTTTTCTTCTTCATTTTCATGAAGGAAAACTTGTTCTTCATCCACCTTTAGTGAGACGAAAATATAAGGAGAAAAAGCTTAAGGTAAATTCTTGTAAAACTACTTACAAATCTACTTAAGATCTTTATTGAAGATCTAACTCCTAAACTCCTTCACCACTGCATATAACCGAAGTGGAGCATCAATATTACCTTTCAGAAAGCTTGGAGATTCAAAGAAGAGTTCAAGCACCTAACCACCTTTGTTAAGAAGTAAGTTTACTAAGTAATCTTTATGTTATAAGCTTTGTTAAGCTTCTAAAAATATACAAAAATATGTACATCTCCTAGGTTAATTAAAACCGAAACTATATGGTTTTTATGCCAAAAATATAATCTATAACATATATAGAAAATATTTACCTTAAGACACATTTTTGTGTCACAAAATTTATTTAAGTTACAAATAAATTAAGGCCGAAATGTCAAGGGCAAAAATGCTTATTTTTGAGCTAAGAATCAATATAAGACATTACAATAATTTTTACATTAGTTATATGACTCATATGAATTTATGTATAGTTATTTTGACATATAAATCCACTTTTATATAATATGGTCCTTAATAAATTATGGCCGAATGCTCTAAGTGTTAATTAGATTTTAATGAGCTACTTGTATATAAACTTATACTATAATAAGTTTGGTGAGTTAAAAATATTTATTAGAGCTTAAATGGCTAATTAATTAAGTTATGTGGCCTAAATGTAATTTTTACAAAGTTTAGTGTGTTTACTATAAAAACCGAGAGTTAAGGGTGTTCTTGGAATATATATGATATAAAATAAGGGTAGGAATTAAGTTTATGAATTTTAGATAATTTAAACAAGTGTTAAAGTAACACTTTATAAGTTTTGGGCTATTATGTAATTTATAAAAAAATTGTTATGAAAGTTTGGAACTTATTAGTGGGAAAATTCATAATTAAGAGAATTTTTTAGGTTCACTCTCGAAATTTTGAGGAATTAAATATTTGGACTATAGTTTATAAGTTATTAAGAAACTATTATAAAGTTTTGGGTTGAAAATGTAATTAAGGAAGAATAAATGACAAAGCCGAATTACCTTGGGGTTTTTGGTAATTTAAGAATTTTATATATATATTCGGCATTTATGGAGAATTAAAATTAAAACTATAGTTTACATGACATTATGTAAAGGTTATAAGATTTTGTGGTTAGATTGTAATTATAAGAAAATAAATTATTAAGGCTGAGGATTTAAGGGGCTAAGTTGTAATTTTTGAAAGTTATAATGTTTAAAAGCCATATACCAAAATATTAGTGTGACCTTGTAATTTAGCTAAATAAGAAGTTAAAACTCTATGCTATAATAAGATTAGAATTTAAATATAAAGTTTATGAATTAATGTGGTTGATTTGTAAATAACCAAATATAAGGGTAAGAATTTAGATTAAAATAAATATAGGTCCTACATGGATATTTGGAGGAATTAGAAAGAAAGAATTTTGATTAAAGGAGTTATGAGGTTTAAACTATGACTTATATAGTTATAAGGAATTTAAAGATAACCAATGATTATTACTTTTGGGTTAAAGGAGGAATAATGAAAACTATAAGAATTTTATGTCCATATATGACATATACATATAGTTAAGGAAATAAAGTTGTTATGTCAGTAGACAAAAAAAAAATAAATAACAATATATTACATGTATAATAAATACCACATATGTACATTAAGGATTTATAATAAATCAAAAGGAATAACAAATAAGTTTACATAAATCAGGAGGTAATTAAAAAAATAAACCTCACATGAAATAACAAATACGAGATTGTTAAATTCATTAGATCATTATATAAGGGTAACATAAATTAACCCTCTCATTAATCCTATTCTAGGACTTTGTTTGACCAACGTTGACCGGGAATTAAACAAGTATAGTCTAGCGGTGAACGGTATGGGATTCTTGCCAACCTGTTTTCTACCGGTTACACGGCTTGTGTGCTATCTGTTGTTTCAAATAACGACCAAGATAATTAATGCAAAATGGTTGTTTACACTTGTGCACTGTTGTATTATTTTTATGCGCGTGAATGATGCTGACTACAACGTGTATGTCCCACGCATACAACACTACTATACCAGTGGATTAAATACCTGCGTTTCAGTATACCGAGGACTTGTACTCGAGTCTCTCACTAACTTCACTTTATAACAAACGTCATTACCCTAAACGTGGTAATTGACAATACACATTGTGTTCTTGTTTAACGTCTTTATATGACACTTAACAATACTATACTACGATACGAGGAGCCCAGTTGGATCTGGCCATGCATGCTACAGGAGTTGTACCTGTCTCAGGTCGTCTCCTATTCAATTACGTCGCGACGGAACATTTCAGTGGAGAGGAAGACTTTATTCCTCTCGGGGGATTCTAATGCCCATCAGTTCAGTGGAGAGGAAGACTCCATTCCTCTCGTGGGTTCTATTTCCCATCAGCTCTCAGTACAGGGTTTAACTACGTTATCTTCTGGGGACTAACTGCCCAACCTTTCTCAATAACGAGGTCACTATACCTCCACTATATTGATATACTTTTATACATCTGTCAGTCCCACTGTGTGGACCCGACAACTATCAAATGAATCAGTTCAGCTAACTTGACCTTCTGAAGTCTTGTTCTATGTGACATTATTGTCCTTGTATGGATACTTGTTATTACCAGACTAGCTTGTTTACAGCTTTATAAAAATGAACTGCATGTATTCGACAAAGTAGTTGGTGTGGCCCGGTAGACGATGGGCTGCACGTTTTCCATACCAGCATTGTTTGCTGAGCCCCTTTGGGGGCACCCCCATTTTTCAGGTACCTGAAGTTGAGAAGATTACCACACCGAGTGTAGGTGGGGTAGATTCAAGCTATGGGAGTCTTCTTATAGTTACTTGTTTTTACTTAAGTATTTTACATTAGAGTTTGATTCCTAGTATCTCGGATTGTATTCGTATTCAGACCGTGACTTTTGGAGATTGTATTTGGAGTTAGCCTTGTTGGTCACAAGGGTGGCCAACGGCATTGTAATGCCGCCCGGTTGTTGTATTTATTTCTGCTGCAGTTGTATTTTAATTGGGAGTGATCGCCGTTCAGGTTATTGGATTTCGGGTTGGGGTGTTACAGCTTCCCTTTCTTCCCGAACCTGGTTACTCCTCTCATGGGCGATACTTTCAGAAAAACTATATCTCCAACCTCGAACTCAACTGGTCTGCGCTTGAGATCGGCATAGGACTTCTGCCTGTCTGGGCTGCCTTCATTCGTCTCTGGATCATCCGGACTTGCTCCATAGTCTCTTCTATCAACTGAGGTCCCAAAACAACAGTCTCACTAATGTCGCTCCAACATAGCGGTGTCCTACACTTCCTCCCATACAAAGCCTCATAAGGAGCCATCTTGATGCTGGTGTGGTAACTGTTGTTATAAGAGAACTCTATCAGATGTAGCATATCTGCCCACGAACCCTGGAAATCCATCACACATGCTCGAAGCATGTCCTCCAAGGTCTGGATGGTTCTCTCTGTCTGACCATCAGTGGCTGGGTGAAACGCAGTGCTCAACTTCAACTTGGTGCCCATCGCCTTCTGAAACTGCTGCCAGAAATGAGCTAAGAACCTCGAATCTCTGTCTGAAATGATGGTCTCAGGTACCCCGTGATATCTCACCACATTTCTGATGTAAGCATCCACCAACTGGCTCATGGACCACGTCTCTTCATGGGTATAAACCGTGCAGATTTAGTGAGTCGGTCCACTATTACCCAAATCTGATTAACTCCTCCCTTCGCCGGTGGTAAACCCATCACAAAGTCCATGGAAATGGAGTCCCACTTCCACTTTGGGACCTCCAACGGCTGCAATAAACCTCCCGTCCTCTTGTGCTCGAATTTGACCTTCTGGCAGGTAAGGCATCTCGACACAAACTCTGCAACTTCCCTCTTCATCTTAGGCCACCAAAACATCTTCTTTAGGTCCTTATACAACTTATCACCACCAGGATGAACTGAATAGGGAGTGTTATGAGCCTCCCTCATCAGTCTCTCCTTTACCTCCACGCACCCCTGAGGTACACACCATCGGCCTCTAAACCTCAGACTGCCGTCACTGTGGGTCTCAAACCCTTCAGCTTTCCCTTCCTTCATCTTCTCCTTGATGCGCTCCAACTTCGCATCACCCGGCTGTCCCTTGAGTATCTCCCCATAAATGTCGGAAGAGACACTCATATGGTACAACCTCACCTCACGCTCTACTCCTCCCGCCTCCATCACTTCCAAGTTCAGCTTCTCAAAGTCACGAACTAGCTCGTCTGGAAGAACCCACATCGAATTCACAGAATGACTTTTCTTCCTACTCAGAGCATCGGCCACTAGGTTAGACTTCCCCTCATGATATAAGATCTCCAAATCATAGTCCTTGATCAGTTCCAACCATCTCCTCTGCCTCATATTTAGTTCCTTCTGAGTGAAGATGTACTTGAGGCTTTTGTGGTCGGTGTAGATCTTGCAGGAAACTCCATACAAGTAGTGCCTCCAAATCTTCAGGGCGAAGACTACTGCTGCAAGCTCTAGGTCGTGCGTCGGGTATCTGGTCTCGTACTCCTTCAGCTGTCTCGATGCGTAGGCTATGACTTTCCCATGCTGCATCAAGACACACCCCAAGCCATACTTGGAAGCATCGCTGAAAACCTCGAATCCGTCTGTCCCCGAAGGCAAAGTCAACACTGGGGCTGTGGTCAACCTTTCCTTCAACGTCTGAAACGCCTTCTCACAGTCATCATCCCACTGAAACTTGGTTACTTTCTTCATGAGGTTTGTGAGGGGTCTAGCTATCTTTGAGAAATCCTTCACAAAACGTCTGTAGTACCCCGCTAGACCCAAGAAACTGCGAACCTCCGTCAGATTGCTCGGTTCTGGCCACTCTTTCACCGCTTGGATCTTGGCCGGATCCACTGAGATTCCGTCCTTGGTGACGATGTGGCCTAGGAATGCCACTCGGTCCAACCAAAAGTCACACTTAGTTAGCTTGGCGTAAAGCTGCTGCTCTCTCAAAATCTGTAAGACTGATCTCAGGTGCTCCTCGTGCTCTTCCTCATCCCTGGAGTAGATGAGGATATCGTCTATAAATACCACCACAAACCGGTCTAGATAGGGATTGAAGATCCGGTTCATGAGGTCCATAAAGACTGCCGGCGCGTTCGTCAAACCAAAGGGCATCACCAGAAACTCAAAATGCCCATATCTGGTCCTGAAGGCCGTCTTCGGGATATCCTTCTCTGCAACCGTAACTGGTGATATCCCGACCTCAGGTCTATCTTAGAGAAGACTCCTGCACCCTGAAGTGGTCGAAGAGGTCGTCGATTCTGGGCAAGGGATACCGGTTCTTCACAGTGATCTGGTTCAGCTCCCGGTAGTCTATGCACAGCCTCATGCTCCCGTCCTTCTTCTTTACAAACAAGACAGGAGCTCCCCATGGCGATACACTCGGGCGGATGTATCCCTTCTCTAGTAACTCCTCCAATTGGACTTTCAGTTCCTTCAACTCTGATGGCGCCATACGGTATGGGGCCTTGGAGATGGGCGCTGCTCCTGGCACAAGGTCGACGCTGAACTCCACCTCCCTGTCTGGCGGCATACCAGGAATCTCATCTGGAAAGACGTCAGGGAACTCATTCACCACCCGAATCTCTTCTAATGGGCTCGGCGCTCGGTTCAAATCCTGGACATGGCAGAGGTATGCCTGCTGTCCCTTCTTCACTTGGGAGAGAATTGACATAGCTGAGACTATCTTTACTCCCGGTTTCTTCTCCACGCTACTGTAGGAGACTCTTCGGCCCGCTGGTCCTCTCAGAATGATCTTCTGCTCTCCACAGTCGATCTTCCCTTTATACTTGCTTAGCCAGTCCATCCCCAAAATAATGTCGAAGTCGGGGAGGACGAACTGGATCAGGTCAGTTACAAAAGTTTCCCCTTTTATGTCTACCCCCACATCCCTCAATACATGATTACAAGAAATAACCTGCCCCGAGGGTATAGATACTGCTATGGTAGAAGTCTTACAAGTTTCTAGCCCCAATTTCTTAGCAAATTTCTCAGAAATGAAAGAATATGAAGCTCCAGTATCGAACAAAACACGAGCTGAAGTACCATGAACAGAAAAGGTACCTGCTAACACTTCTGCTTCAGCCTCTGCCTCGGCCCGACTCATAACATTAATCCTCCCCGGAGCTCTGCTGTGTCTCGGTTCTCCCCTGGACCTCGGTTACCTCCGTTTCCACCCCCGCCATTGCCACGCTGGGGAGCATCCCCTCGCTGATTCTGGGCCTGATGCTGGTCTCTACCTCGAGACTGGGGGTCTGCTGGTCTGTAGGTCCGGTCTCCGCCATTCCCTCTCTGCTGAATGCCTCCCTGAGGATCCTGGAAGCACTCAAAAGCTCTGTGGCCCTTCCTGCCACACCGGTAGCACGCCACCAGGTTCCCTTCACAGTCCTTCCCCGGGTGATCCTTGTGGCATCTCCTGCAGTGGAAGTGCCTGCTATGCCCGTTCTCTGCTCTCTGGGCCTGCCCCTGGGGCCTATCATTCCGCCTCTGGTCATTCCTCTGGTTCACATCGAACCTCCTCCCATCACCTGAGTTAGGCCTCCACCTCTTGTCCTGGTGTGGCCTCTGATGTCGGTCGTCTCGACTCCGAGTCTCTTCCCCGTCCTCCATCTTCCTTTTCTGACCCGCCTGTACCTCCCTCCTCTTCTGCTGCACCCTATACAGGTTAGCAGCCTTTCCATATGCGTCCTGGAGGGTGGGTATCGTCAGCACGCTCAAAGCCTCCTGGAGACTCCAGTTGAGTCCTCCCACAAATCTCTGCACCTTCGACGCCTCATCAGGGACCATCGTCGGCGCGAACCTTGCCAGCTCTAGGAACTTGGAGTGGTACTCCTTCACACTCCGGGCCTGCTGTTTGAGCTCCGAGAACTCCAGGTATTTCTGCATCCGGACATGCTCAGGGTAGAATCGCCTTCGCATGGCCTCCTTCAGTGCCTCCCATCCAAAGTCAGGTCCCGCCAAAAGAGCATCCTTGTTGGCAGACCACCAGATGTCCGCCTCGCTCTTGAAGTAGTACACAGCGGCGTTGACTCTTCTATTAGCAGGGCAGTTGACCGCCTCGAAGATCTTGTCAAACTCACGCAGCCAATCCTCCAGCAGTACTGGGTCCTCCTCCCCCTTGAATGCAGTTGGCTTCAAGTGGGCATTCTCTTCGTGTAGTCTTCTGGCACATTGTCTCGCTGGGCTTGGCGTTGCACAATCTGGCCCAGGTTCAAAGCGAGCTCCTGAAGCTGTCTCATTGGGTCGTTGGCTGCCATGGTAGTCCTCCCGCTTCTACTTCTGGTGTTGTAGGGGAAATTCAATCGGTCTGCCAGTCTACCCTACTCAAGGTGGACTCCTGATTATGAGTCAAGAATTTCAAGGCTTTTAAATCCCCTATAACAATCCCTTCCCAAATATACTACAATCTCACTACCCTAACCCACGGGTAGATAATACAGATATAACAATAATACATGTAACAAGTATGATACAATTCCAACAATTGGTTAGTACACAATAATCCCTGTATAACCTTCAATTATCACACCAAGGTATCCAATATAACTCAACAGCTCACAACATACACGTGATCCATCATAACTTCCCCAAACGGCTTGTCCCCCAAATTTTAATCCGGTTACTCAAGTTTTATCTTATTTCGAAAACAAAGCTCTGATACCACCTTGTAACACCCTGGATTTTGCCTTAAAACATAGGAATAAAATACAAAGCTAACGGTGAAAACGGCTTAAAACGGACTCCAAACGAGCCCTAAAGGCAAAACAAGTTGGTCCGAACTTGTGTCCGGACATGGGAAGTTCGGACACAAGCCGAGATAGTTAAACTGTGAAAATCCATCCGTCCGAACTTGTGTCCGGACATGATGTTCGGACACAAGTCGAGAGTTAAAAGGTCTGAAAACCAAAGGTCCGAACTTGTGTCCGGACTTGGAAGTTCGGACACAAGTGAGTTTAAAAAGTCCGAGAAATTTAACGTGGCGTGTCCGAACATCAATGTTCGGACCACAAAGTTCGACACACCAAACAGAGAGCTCTAAAACATTCGGGCCTGTCCGAACATTGATGTCCGGACGGACGTTCGGACAGGTCCTTAAGTGCAGTTTTAAATACAGAAATAGAGCCCAAAAACTGTTAGAAATACTTATGCAAAATATAATAACAACAAGAGAATCCCTCGAGCAGAAGAAGTCATTAATAAAACTCAATACAACCACAAACTTGATAAAACTGATTAAAGAGCAATTAACTTAGTTAACCAAAACTCAAATGCACATAACCTTCAATATAGCAGCGGATCTCAAAATATCCAGGGCATTTCCGCCACACCCAATACCCATGGGTGCTCAGGCTGATGAACTAAACAACATTAAAACCAAAGTTAACTTTCAAATTATGCGGAAACAAAATAACGTTAATGTATAAAAACCTTGAGAACATACAAATCTCTGAAACATTGAAATTCAAAACATCGCCTTTTTATTACGTGGTCCTAAACTAGGTGATTCGCAGTCCCGATCCCCTCAGCTAATCATCCATACCTGCGATCATAAAACATAGACAAAACACAGAAAGGATCGCACAAATCAGAAAAACTGAGTAAATTCCACCTCAAGCTGTAAAATACATTTTGGAACACCATTGCCTTTAACAAACAGATGAGAGGGTTTACTGAATAGTTAATGAATTTTTCTAGAAAAACATAACAATACCGAACTGCAATAGGGACTTTCAACAGGGAGTAATAACCACAATTCCGAACACGGGTCACCTGTGGGACCCAAACAACAATTCCAGGACAGTCACCTATGGACCGTCAAACAACCACCTCACCCTAAGTCCTTAAGTGTGCACACCCCCTATGAAACAGCAGTAACATAGAGTAGATCATAGAGCTTAACTGCAACAATGTGTGCAGCGCAAATAATATCAATAATGGGGAGCACCTATGGGCTCCCAAACAACAAAATACAACCTGTGAAAGACTCCCAAAACCACAATTGAACACCACAATCTCAATCCAATTCCTCAATTCCAAAACGTGGGGAATAATCCCAAATCTCCAAACCATAACCGAGATAAAACTCAACGAACCCTTTTCCAATATTTCGCAAAACCACAATCAAAACCATTGAGCATAGAATTTACCTGGAACAACCAAATCCCTCATGAACCCAACTGCTCCGGACTATTGATAGCACTCGTCAACGATATCGACGTCTAGGTAACCAAAATTAACAATCAGAATTCGTCAAGCCATGAATAGATAACTAAGTAACTAAGTAGAATACATTACCCAACAAAGCTCCTATTGGCTCCAAGGGAAACGATCCAGCAAGGGTAGGGTGAAGCACGCCGAAGGTAGAATTGAGAACGCGAATTATAAGAACTCAAGGAAGAAGATACGTGAATAAGTTTTTGGTAGAGCAGAAGCGTAGAAGCGTCGTGATGAAGGTAGACCGTAGTGGGGAAGTTGTTATATAAATAAGTAAATTATAGGAATAAGGGAAATCGATATTGTTAAACAAGTTAATGATTACTATCTTAAAACAAAAGAGTTAAATAAATACGAAATACAAATAACTCAAAAAAAGAAATCAAAATAAATACTTAACATTGTAATTTGTTTTTAGGGAACCTATACAACAACATAACGTTGAGGAACATCAGGAAGGAAAATAAAATCTCTAACAACATTCTTTTAGAAATTCAGAAATAGTTTCCTAGTTTGAATATTGTTAGAAAGTAGATCGTTGTAACAAGATAAGGATGGAATAGAAAATCTAGGAAGATAATTAATAAACATTTACTTGGAAGTAGGAAGGAGATTGAAATAAATTAAATAAAGTAAAGTAATATACTAGCAAGGGAATTATAATTGCGTTAGAGAGAGTTCTAGAATACTAATAACAAAAAATATATAAATTAATTTGAAGAAGTCAAATGGGATTTGAACTCTATAATCAGAGATAATTACTAATAGGAAGTAAACTCAGATTTGAATTCTAGAATTAATTAAGTACAAAGAGAAAGTCAATTTCAATTAGAACTCTATGTATTTAAATAAATGTGGAGAGGAAAGTTCTAGGAAGAGGAAATAAATTAATATAGGAGTATCGTTAGTTTCCCTGGGCCACTATATTACTAATTCGGACTTATTATTCTAACTATATATTATCGTACTCCTAGCTTCAATTTCCCGGGTATTCCAGCTACCGTGAGGAGGAGCATGGTATGAAACTGGTTGATCTGTCTAGTGCTACTCCCACGGTTGAGCCATTCATTGTTGGGACGAAGGTTAAGCAAATTTTATGTAACTGATCCCTGTAATCCTAGATGGTCTGTTGTGCTTAAAGGGAGAAGAGGAATAGTTGGTGTGGATGGTGTGGTTGATGAAGATGAGTATGATGCAGAAGATGAACCTCTAACCGTTCCTATTTCATTGGAAGAGGCTGAGGTCACAGGTCATCGTGAGTATATACGATCAGACCATAACGAGGGAATGTGGGTTGAGAGATAATGGTGTATGTAAGTTATTACTATAAAAATTTATATGAAATTAACAATCTTTTATTTCTTGCTTGTATATGACCATTATGAAATGCTTAATTTAATTCAAATTGTATTTCAATCCTTGCAGGCATGGCTGATCCGGACATGGCTGATGAAGAGTTCGATTTATTTTGCCGTGAGTTCGAAAATGAGCAGCAAATGGTACCGGTTCCTTCTATCGCTGTTGTTGTTGGCCCATCTACATCTGTCGCTGCTGCTGTTGGCCCTTCCATGAGTGCACCTTCTACGAGTGCTACTCAGAGACCCAGAGGTAGAGGTCCGACCCGTGGGTTGAAACTGTAGAAACCGGATGAGATTAGTCTTCTGTAGGACAAGTGTGGGAGGTATTGTGGGGGCAGCAGGTCAGAGTTTGCTAGTATGCTAGGGACTCTGGCCAGATCACATTGCTGCATCAACCACACATGGAAACAAGTCCCGGAAGAAGTTAAGGAGACCATCTGGAAGAAGGTGCAAGAACGATACAAGATCCCAGAAGAAGTGAAGAAGACCGTTCTTTCTTTGGTGTCCAGCAAAGCTAAATCATTCTACCACTACTTGGTCGAGCATTGGATCAATAGGGTGCCCCCACGTGAGCCTCCGCCGTATGTTGTGTACAATGGCATGATCACTGAAGAGGAGTGGAAGTAGTTCGTTGAGCGACACTCCACCCCCGAGTTCAGGGTATGTTTGTGTGTACTCTTTTCTTAATTAATGCTCATAATGCTTTATCCCTGATTTTCTAATTAATTTTCTGTTGTACTTCTTAACAGCAAAAACAAGAACAAGCACGGCAAAACCGTGAAGCTAATCTCTACCCCCACACCATGGGACGAAGGGGATATGTGGGCAGCCTCGACATGTGGAAAGAAGCTGGTTTGCTGACACAGAGGAACGAGGATGGAAGTGAATGCCCGATCGAGGATGTCTCTGAGGCGAGGAGGGTGCAGATGTACATACACAGGTAGAAAAAACGTTTTATAACACGGTTGTTTTCCTATATATAACACGGTTATAGAGGGTGTTATATACTGCGGTCGTATATTTTTTTTAACTTTACAACACGGTTGAAAACCGTGCTAAAAAAATGTTTTATAACACGGTTATGGACTGACTATCCGTGTTATAAAAGTGCTTACCGCGCTTCTTTTTTTGCGCCAAATCAAGTTTATAACACGTTTATTCTTTAAAACCGTGTTATAAAGTCCACTTTTACAACACGGTTACATTAAAACCGTGTTATAAAGTCCACTTTTACAACACGGTTACATTAAACCGTGTTATAATGTCTTTCCCCGAAAAAATATGAAGCTGTTTTATAACACGGTTCTTCTATAAAACCGTGTTATAAAGTCTAATTTTACAACACGGTTACATGAGAACCGTGTTATAAAGTCTTTCCTGTGAAAATATGAAGTTTTATAACACGGTTATATAAACAACCATGTTATAAAATTTTGTTTTTTTAAAACAAAAAATTTTGTTTCTCTACACTACTTCACAACCTACAATTAACAATCAATGTCTATTACACATTACACATTCAATATGCAGCCACACCAGCTTGCAAAAGAGCCACTAAGTTCATTTGCCATATATACATACTTTGTTACATTCACAAAATTCGACAATCGATCTCTTGTACAAGTACTACAAAAAGAATTACCACCTACTCTATAAGGACATGACCAAGAGCAATCCAAAAGTGTCAATTCTTCTCTTTATAATGTACACACTTTGTAACATTCACAAAATTCGACAATCGATCTCTTGTACAAGTACTACAAAATTTGATACCCGTTTTTCTGAGATTTCTCTTCCGTGCAAATGATGGACCATAGCTTCAGGTTTTGATGCATCTAGTGAAGTGATCAGAACCAACAGATCATCACACATTGAACCATACTTATCCTGCAGGTCTTTGAACTGTCTTCACGGCCTTTTTTGATGTCTTGCGTTTTTCTTGGTCCTAGTGTGTGCAGGAATAGTAACTCTTGCAGCAAAATATAAGCAAGAATGGATGTCAGACGATATTTCAGATTTTAGCAGGTGCTAAGTTTCATTATTTTAAGAGTAAAAACAGAAGTAAAGGAATTAGCATATTTTGGACTATATAGCTTACAAACAATTGAAGAATAAAATGTAAACTGCACTATTTTTGTTTGTTCAATTGAATAATTTCTTCAGAATAACGCACTTACAGGCGCTGGGGCTGCTCTTAAAATTTGATCATGATGTATATACACAACAGCAAAGGCAAAAGTAAGGGATCTTTTCAACTTTTTCAAGTTGCAACAAGCAAACATTGGCGGAAACAGATTGTACAGCTTGCTAAAAACAATCCTACTAACGTATATTAAACCAATATTGCTGAGCAGTCTTAACCGTAATTTCAGCACAATCGTAAGTTCAATGCAGGTCAGTTATTTTGATTGGTGGTAATCAAGCATAATCTAGGAGAATTTGCGGCTCAAAAATTGCTAGAACTGAAAACTGAATTTGCTAGCTAGAGACAGGGTGTCCGTAATGGAGCATGAACTAGTAATCAAAACAGATGGGGTAAAGCCGCAATAGCAGGGAACAACAACAATATTTTTGTTCAGAACAAAGGCAGAAACAGATCACAGGCAGAAATAAAAAAGGCAGTATCACTGTGCAATAGTTTAATAACTGTAGTAGCAATAGAGTCTACACCAGCAGCCTATCTTATTAAAACAGAGGACAAATGAATTATTACCTTATAAACAAAAATGTGTCTAAAACTGTCCAAAACATAGCACTAATTAAGTAGAGAAATAACACAGACTAAAATGATGGTAAAAACACAACATGGTTTATATTCATATCAGAAGCAAATGCAAGAAGTGAGACTAGCGAGCTGGACCTATTGTACTAATTTTTCATTTTGAAGTTGTGGACACCAATTATCAGTCCATAAGTGTTTTTTTAAAAGGGGTGTAGACAATGAGTACTATTTAGATATTAAATGGAGATAAAGAAACTAGTCAAAAAACAGATGGCATGTGAGTATTGTCTTATATACCGAGAACTGTATAAATTTAGCATCATCTAAGAAGAACACAGGAGTAGCAAAGGCTTTGCAATGCACCATGTTTTTGAGTTCATAATAGAATTAATTAAAGTTGACAAGAGCCAATACATAAGCAAATTAAAACATGATATATTGATTTGTAGACAGAGGTAAGGTTGTTGTTTGCTAAATGGGCATTGTCATGGCTGAAAATTTATTAAAAAATAATTTTTGCGGCAGTGAGAAGGATTGAGTTCATTATTGAACTTGCAGTGCATAGTATATTAGTAAGCTGAAGCAACATTTGTGACAACAACAAGGACCAAATCCGGACTGGATATTGCTCCATACTGCATACATGATAAACGCATAATAGTGTAATTGACAGGTTGTAAAATCAGTGCAAAAACTTCATAATCCGGTGTCGAATATTTGACACAGTGATTGTTGTCACTTAGCAACCAATGTGTCAAGGTTTAGCAGAAAATTCTCTTTTGACAGGAATCGTAGTAGCAATAGTGAAAGCAAGGGCTCAATATAGGCTTGATTCTGCTTATATAAAAGCATAGAAGAGGTAAAAGATGAAGCTATTTTAAACGTTTACTTCAGGAAGCTTTATCAGCTTTGAAATATATTTTGGCAAAAACAAAATAAAGAAAGCATGTACAGCGGCAGTATAAGACATCAAAAAACATAATGGAAATAAAGCTAAACTGAAACATGAATCTATCCCATGAATTGTTGAAATGAGTTAATCAGTCAGTTTTTCTTTTTTTTTTTAAATGACGACGTTTTGAAGAAAAACACTTCACCAGTGTCTCAGATCTTAATCTACAATCTCTTTCATAGTTTTTGAAGCAAAAAAATCAGAATCAAGAATTTTAGCACATTCATTCTTTAAACAGTCAGATGAAAGATCATTGAATGGTATCAAGCACCGAGATAATTGGGAAGGCAAAAAAACACTGAGATGATAGATTAAAATAGAACATACTAATCTATACGCAGGAGATTTGCAATTTTTCGATTCAGGTTCTCACCATGTTTTGACAGATGCTGTCTACGTATAGATTTTCAGAACTGGTTACCTTGTTGTTTGTGTATGAAGGGATTGAGAGGTACAAATTCTGAAGACATTCCGGTTAGCGATCCTTTGGTACCTCCCGGTCGAGGAAGTTGCTGTTTGAAAGTTGTCCTTTGGTTGTTTGGAAAAAGGTGCCAATATGAGTAAGCCTTGATGATCTACAGAAAGAGCCAAATAGAACCAATGAATAAGTTTACATTCAGATATTGATAAATTTTAGCTGGGAGATAATGAAAGTACCCGCTTGTGCATGTTTTTTTGACATTTGTAGTAGGGCAGTAGGATCTTGCCGAACAAAAGATCTCAGGACTGGTTTCTATCCGAGCCCACATGTTTGGCCCACCACACTGGTGTTGTGGTCTTCCATGGGGTAGTTGGTAATTATATCTGCATTAACATTCTATTGAAAACTTGAACAAGAGGACATAACAACTAGTATATAAAGTTGCATCCAAAGAACCTAGAATTTCAACATCGGAGTCTTACGGTTCACATAAGCCTGTTGTTGTATTGTATGATGCAATTCCACAGTAGGATCCCTATGGGCAGGCTTCATTGCAAAAAGAAAAGGAAGAAAAATTCATACTCATTCATAATATATAATGCTCAATTGATATGTATTAAAAAAGAAGCATATTGAAGATAGACTTAATGGAAATGAAAAACTTAGATATCAACCAATTGCCAATGCAACTTAATATTCAAAGATCATTTGACAATTTTCAAGGGATGGGGTGAGGAAAGAACCACGTACCTCCATAGTATACTGCGGCTTGACCACTGCTATAGTGCGTAAGAGCTCCGAACAAATTAGTGTTATAAGCTAGGGCTAAGGCAGCCAACCCTCCAGGCACTCCAAATGCCAAACTAACCGAAAATGTCATTTGACACTTTACCACATAATTAAATTACTTAAACCATATATCACTCACGGCTAACATTATATTGTAGTACAACAACATAAAACTTTATATTATACAAGTTTGGTATTCTTACTTGAGTTAGGAGCAAATCAAGCAGCCAAGCGCTCCTCATGCTCTCGGCTATTCACATAACCATATCTAAGTTAGTTGTTAAACATCAACCTCACATACGCTTGATTCACATTCCACTTAGGTAGTAATTTACCTTGATTAGACAAGCTTCCCCACACACTTTTTCTTCATCATTTTGGGCAGAATTTTCCCATGTTAACAGCAACATTACGCCACCCATTTATGCAGAAAAATACTTGCATTAGTCTTTGAACACCAACAACTAGTTAAGGTATATAATGAACTTAATATATCATTAATTAACCTTGTTATGTAGAGCTGATTAGGGGATGTCACCGCCTAAAATTTTGGAGTTAAGAGGGGTGTTAAAACGCCACACACACCAGCGCACAAACCGGTAATGAACAAGGCAAGGCAGGGAGAAAAGATGAAGATTCACCTTGTTCCCTTAACTTAAAACTTGTTCGATTAAGACATAGCCTGTTGAGTAGTCATACAGCAGCCAGTGATTTGTTGTTCCAGAATCTGCACCAGTAA
Source organism: Limonium bicolor (assembly GCA_023374045.1). Classification (NCBI taxonomy): domain Eukaryota; kingdom Viridiplantae; phylum Streptophyta; class Magnoliopsida; order Caryophyllales; family Plumbaginaceae; genus Limonium; species Limonium bicolor. The sequence continues at coordinate 5,453 of JAIOTZ010002071.1, read as the reverse complement.
GAGAAAAGAGAAGCTGAAACATAAAGCGTGTAATCTGGTGTGGCTACGCAAGGAGAGGACAAGGAGAGAAAAGGGGCATGTACTTCCTTGATCACCAGCAAGAACCAACACAAAACAAAAAGGGGAACAAAAATGGTTTCAGCTCCTTTTAAATATGGTGCGTGAGATGTGACAGTTCAGTGGTTTGGTGTTGTAGAAATTTCACCGACTAGAAAGAGAGCTACAGCAGTATGTTCCTTGTTCATCAACTAGGCATAAAAAAAATGAAGGAGTTGTGAAGAAACTAAAGCAGTTTCTGAGAGAGTGTGGCACAAAGAGAAGAAAGGGAGCTCAGCAGAGAAATGAGCTCAGTACGTATTTCGGTTATTGGTTCTCAACGTAACAGTACAATGTAGAAAACAGCAGGAAGTATTTATATGAGAGAAAAGACCAGCTAAGAAGAAAACTAATGCAGCTGGCAACTAGATAGTACTAGAAAGTGATAATAGACTCGTAATGAAACAGAACAATAGCTGAAATAGAATCCTAATAGAAGTGCAGTAGTAGGTTCCTCAGATTTATCACTATAGAGGTGCTGGAACAAGAAGAGGATAAAATGCAGAGCATGTATGTTTTCTTGTTCACCAGCGTGGGTTGCAAGGTTTACCGTAAGTGAATGAAATAAGGATGTTGGCGCAGAGTGTGTTTGTTTCACAAGGTATAACAGAAAGTGCAAGTTATAAATGACAGTAGCTTGGAGAAAAAAATTGTGAACTTATACTACAACGTGAGTTCTGAATTTGAAAACAGCAGGAGCTAGTGCTGCTTATGCAGCTTATCGATTGCTTCACGAGGTGTAACAGAACTTCAAACTTTTATTGTTATAATGATCAGAGTGAGCAACATAAGTTTGGGTATATTAACAATTTTAGACTGAACCATTTCAGTCCCTTTTCAGTCTGAAGTACAACAGATGAAATCAAGAGCTTCTATTGTTATAATGGGCAGTAGAGATCATGCTACTACATATGTTCATTGCGACAGGTTTTATGCAACTGCTTTCAGGTTGTTTTTGTTTCGCAAGGGGCAGTAGAAGGGACTACAACCCTGGTTATTTTGGAGTATGAAACAGCATGAACCACAGATTATAATGTCTATCGTTTGGCTCACTATATGAAGTCAGCAAGAATGAAATTTCTATTGTTATACTTGACAACAGGAAGAAGATAAGTTTGAGTGTAATGCCGGTTCTGGAAATGAATTATTTTCAGTCCCTTATTCAACTGGTATACAAGACATAGCAATCTACATATTTTATTTTTGTTGTAGAGTAACTATCACAAGAAGCATGAGAGGTCTATATATAGGACCGGTTATGACAGAAGAGACCAGAACTTCTATTGTCATAATAGCCAGAGGATAAAACGGAGTTCAAGTACATCACCAGCAGTGGAATGAATTGTTTTATGCTTATGTCCCTATCAGGTTTGCAAGATTGCAGCAGTTACATTGGTGAATTATTACTTCAGAGATGTATATACAAGAAGGAAATGAAGAGGTATGCAGGGGCTGTATTGTTAGAAGCAATAATCTTTAGCGACTTATCGCTGCAGAGGTGTATAACACAAGAATAGATTGAAAGAGAGTAATATATTTTCAGTAGGTGTAATAGAAGCTATCCACAACTTCTAGCCTATAATTGCCAGAGGCGAAGGTTAGCTCAGAGTATATGCTCAACTTCAGAAAAAATTTGGTGGGTGATTCATTTCCTAAGTTGTAACAGAGCAGGTTTGCCAAATTACCGTGAATGAAAATGAAGAGGAACGGCAGAGCATGTGTATTCCTTTCGCCAGTTGAGATTGGAAAATCTTCCGCCAGAGAATGAAGAACAGAGGACCAATATGTATGTTCCTATTCGCAGTTAGCAAAATTACCGTGAATGGGCAGAGAAGGAAAAGAGGCTACAGAGTATGTATGTTCATTCACCAGCCAGGTTTATGAAAATTACCTCGAAGAGATTGAAGAAGAAGCGGTAGGCATGTATGCTTGTTCACCGGGTCGCAAAAATTACCGTGAATGATGAGGAGTGAAAGGAGGCGACAGAACATGTATGTCCTCGTTGGGGCTTGTTTTCAGAAGAAGAGAGAATGCAGTAGGCGCCGAGCATTTCCCTCCTTGCCGGTTTAGGGTTGCAAGTGAAGGTGAAAGGTAGAGGTGCGTGGGACTTATTCTCGATCACCATTAGAGTTGATTTAGAGAGAAAAGAACTTGAGAGGGAGGAAGAAGAAGCAGCGGCGCAGCGACACCGGAGGTAAAGGAGGCGCCGATGGCTACGATGCAGAGTCGATGAGGTTTCTTTGGAGTCGACAGAGAAACTGGGCGGGAGTCGGGAGTCTGCATAGCAAGCAAAGGGATAGATGCGGATTCACGGGGAAAGAAAGAATGTGGCGGAAATATTAAACAGAGTATAACACGGTTATAATTAACAACTGTGTTGTAAAAACGGACTAAGTTTTTAACTCAGTTCCGCATAACAACCGCGTTATAAAATAGATTTTATAACACGGGTCAAGAGAACCGTGTTATATTAATGACGATTATAACACGGTTAAAGTCAAACCGTGTTAAAAACCCTATTTTCTGGTCTCAAAAATTTCTCTCACACATTATAACACGGTTATACTCAACAATCGTGTTGTAAAATATTTTATAACACTGTTAACACATAACCGTGTTATAAAATGCGTGTTATATAATATTTTTTCTACTAGTGATACTAGGACGCCAGAAAACGACCAGCGAAGGTCAGAGGATATTTCCTAATGCTGCGATGGAACAACTGGCTAACCAAATTGTAAGTATTTGAAAGTAGCTATTAAATAATTTACTTATATACTCAAGTGTTTGTTGATCTTATATTTAGTGTTAACTTCTTTGACAATTGGACAGTATGAAGCGGCACAGAGAGGAGAAGTAGACATACATGCTCCTCCTTCTCAAGACGACGCTCTCAATCAAATACTTGGGAAGAAGGATCACCCGGGGCGTGTTAGAGGATTTGGGGGAGAAGTACGCCAGAAGCACGTATTCCCGTCATCTGCTAGGAAGGGACAGATGAGTGCTGCTGAAGTCGAGGCGATGGTAGAGCGTAAGTTCGCTGCTGAGCGCCAAGCTAATGACGAGAAACAGGCTGCTGAGAGCCGGGCTATCGAGGAAGCGTTGAATTCGATTGCTCAGCAGCAGCAACAAGATCCTCCTCGTATGTCTTCCTCGTCTAGTTGTGCTCCGGCCGCTGACCCGTACCCGTTTGCCAACATCCAGTTTAGCTTTGTTTAACTAATTTTCTCCTAAAATAAAGTCATTTAAATAGTATTAGATTGGACTCACTTATTTATTTCACGTATTATCTCTGTTTATTAAAGGAGCAACAAAAATGCCGTCTCCAAATACCATTAGAAGGGCACCCTGTAGATGCGGCCTATGGGACGGTGTTGCCATCAAGTCCACTCACGCTCATCAGTATCGTACGTCTACCCCCATTCTACGCGTGTGTGACCTTGGACCTAATAATTGATGGATTTGAGCATGCATACCTTCCAATGGCGTTTGACAACAAATGCACGCTGATCGAAGCGAAGGGAAACATATTGCCCTGGCCAGCATGTTATATTGTTGTCACCGATGAGGTAAGACTGTTTGACAACCATTTAGTATCTAATAAAATGCATTATTTAGCACTAAGTGTCTAATCTAATCTATTATAGATCCCTGAGCTTCCACGCCGCGTAACCCCGCCCAGACTAGAAGAGACCAGCGCGCCGGCGAATCCTGAGATCCTTGAGCTTCCTCACCACGTATCCCGGCCCAGAGAAGAAGAGATCAGCGCGCCGGCGAATCCTGTCAGAAGTACAAGGGTATGTTCTAGATAAATGTTTAATGTTACTATAATAATCAATTAGTAATTATCTTTACATTTATGCTTTACTGTTGTGTGTGAAGGGTAAGAATCCAGTGAGTCGGGGTGCGAAAGGTAAGAATCCAGCGCCCGCCCGGGGTCGCACCAGGACTTCTGAGGTGCCTAAAAATAAGTTCTCACTGCCATAAAAACTTGTTAATGTTTTGGGGCCTCGTCAGATGAATCTCTATGACAAGATCATTTTGAAGTCATCTCAAACTAACAACTTCATGATGACGCTTCCAAAGTCGATGTTTCACTACGAAGAAGATATGATCACGACAATCAACTTTGGGGACATCAGAGATATGATGTGTGGAGATTACCTGAACATTAACATTATTCAAGCTTATTAAAGTAAGTGTTCTTTCCTCATACTGTAAAAACATATAGAATAATTATCTATGAAGTTGCATTGGATAACTTTTTATAGTACATGTAATATAATAGAGGTCTGCTTGAGAGATGTGTTGAGAAGGACATCACCTCCATTATTGCGGTGTGCCCGGAGCGTTTATCGTACAACTCAGTCACTAGGGACCCGGGGAGGTTTTGTGAATACATGATTCATTGCTTCGATGTTGTTGATCGATAGAATAAATTATTCATTCTATTGCCGTATCACCAAACGTGAGTTCTGATATAAAATTACATACTAATTAGCTAACTTTTTTACCTTCATTTCTCATTTCATTTTGTATTTGACATTGTAGCCACCACTGGGCTTTGTTTATATTCTGCGCTGCCACCGCTACTCTGCTCGTTCTAGATCCACTAGGGCAGTGGACAAAATTCAACACTGAAGACTTAATCAAAATAAGTTTTATTACTATTTAATTGTTTGTAAGTTTTTTGAACCAAAATTAATGTACTTGATCATTTTGCTAAACGCTTTTGTTAATATATGTAACAGTTGTTACAAAAAACCCCTCAGGGAGAGTTTGGTGATTTGACCTCGATTACATCAGGGTTTGGTAATTCATGTATTCATTCGTGCTGCTATTATCTTTGTACAATTGTTTTACATTTGTGAATTTTGGTGATTTAGTGCCCTACCCAAAAGGATTCTAGGAGTTGAAGGTACTATGTGATGCGTATATGTACGAGTTCTACGGGTACTTTCCCAAGTTTTAAGAATGATAAAGACAAGGTAATACGAACGCTGTCTTGTATTTAATTCTTTCGGCAGATTTTTGTGTCTTTATCTTAATCTCATTATGTGTTCCATTCCTTTTCTTGTTGCAGATTAAAGAGCATTTTGCCAAATTCTCGACTTACATTCCAAACGACTTGTTGCATGTCAGAGAGAGCATGTCAGCCATGTTGTATCTACCATGTATTGGTTACACTGCTACCTCTGATGCTGCTATGATGGATTTTGTTTTTCACAATTTTCTGCACCGTTTTTTGTACTGGTTTACGCTTCTGTTTTATGCTATTTCTTGCTGGGAGTCATCCTAGTTGTATCTACCATGTATTGGTTACACTGCTACCTTTGTAGCCCTCTGATTCTGCTAGC
>JAIOTZ010002070.1:0-24310 GCA_023374045.1 Limonium bicolor | reverse complement strand
ATATGCGCCAACTCTAATGCTCCTGTATTATAATGTCCCATAAGGACAAGTGCAAATAAGTCAACCTAACATGGTAGACTATGTGGTTCCAATGACAAAGCCCTTAAAAGGAGCATAGAATTAAAATGGTCATACTACAAAGGGTATAGCTCTAGATGAGCTGTCAGACATGACAATTACCAGTATATAAGGTAATCAGGTACCTGATGATAATAAGATCTCGAGATATTATGTCATGTCAATAATATAATGGAACCGATATGAAATCAACATTGATTATATATATATATATGTATATGCATGCAATGTATGTAGCGCTACATGTCACAATGATGACGAGGACATTGAATTGATTTGTCAAAAGTACTTGAAGACGCAAATGAGAAGCAGAATTTCAACACATTCAAGTTGTGAATGTTGCAAACTTGATGTCCACATAATGATGTGAATCCAGCTGGATACAAAACAGTGTCTGTATGAAAATGAAAATGTGTGGTTTAAAATTCTTTTAATATACAACCTGTATTGGTGTATACAGATTTTTCAAAAGCCTGCTATTGATTACAAAAGGCTTTATCCCCAGCAGTTGATTATTTTGAAGATATATGTATGGTTGAAATTATGATTAATTTGTATGGTTATACCGTATACAGGTAGATCACTTTGATAGTGCGTTTATATAAGATTCGAAGAGATTAACTCCTGGAGGAGTTTAGTGAATTCTGAAAGGGAATGCCCCTGTGACCATGTACCAACGGCGGAGAAGAGGGGTACTACAGGGAGCAACACACCCCCCATTGAGATGAAAAAAAATCAATTAATATTATATATTTTCTTGTTATGGTACGATGTCTGTGCAATTTTCTACACCCCACCCCCCTATGATCAAAAGCAACAGAGTTACAGAGTAGGACTATGACTATGAGTGATTTATTTATTTTTCAAAAAGTAAAAAGTTATTTTTGACTTTTGTGTTGTGCTCATGCAGACAACAACTAACAAAAATTGTTAACTTTTATATTTCTTTGTTTTAAGTGTATCTCTCACACAATTTAAAAAATAATGTAGTATCATGATTACACCTATATTAATAGGCTGGTAGTACACACGTTTTAGAACCTTCAGAAGTCTTCCTTTCCACTTCATTTTTTCACTTCTCACTTGATCATTTCACTTTCAAATTCCACACTTCTCTCTCCGAGATGAAGAGTCTATCTTCTTCTCCTTCATCTTTTATTCTCCATTTCCAGCACTAGCAACAACAAGTTTGAGTTTTTGAAGCTTCAAACAAGGTGAAGTAAAATAACTCTTTAGTTTTATCTTTTGTTATAGATGTTATTTTTTTATTGAATCTACTAGTTGTTTGTTAGTTACTTTTTTTAATTTTTCTGAAAATGTGATTAGCATATTGAACATTTGTGAGTAGTTCCTTCTCATAAAGGTGAAGAAACTTAGATAATATGATTCTAAAGTTAGAAATCTTAAGATGGTGAAGTTGGATTGCAAAAATATTGTGTATTTTTGAGGGAGCATAATAATTTATAATTGTGAAGACTACACAATTGTAAATTCTATTGTATCTAATACTTAATTAATTGAAGAGTATAGAGCTGGATGTTATTTATTAACACAAGGATAAATTAAAAAGAATTTGTTTATTTGTCTGTTTAATGTGTTTTAATCATCAATTTGATTAACTAACATAGATTCATCCTTGATTGTCAGACAAAATTATGGTCAACATGAGAAGGATTGATTCATTTTTCAAATCAAATGGAAGTAGTAACATTCAGAGGTCAACAATCCTTATGATGAGCCGGCAGAAGCACTTGGTTCTCACGCTCTCTTCTCATGAGGAAGAACACCTTGAAATCTCCACGACTTGAAGAGGTTGAGATGATTAATTCTAGTATGTTCAACACCAACTTCTTAATTCGTGATCCAGGTTTACGGCCTCCAATTTCCGAGTACCGGATTAGTGAACAAGATGAGATAGGCGGACATATATCAAACTTGGACCATATCAGTTTCATAAGTCTGAGTATCCTCTTAGTGATTCTATTGGTTATCGACGTAGGTTTCAAGCTACTTGGTTCAAAAGTTTCTTTTGGCTGGAGTATTCAGAGGCAAAAGATGTTGCATTTTGCCTTCCATGCTATCTTTTCCCTAAAAAAACCTATTGGGCGAAGTGGACCAGACACGTTTACAGTTAAAGGATTCAACAATTGGAAAAAGGTGAACAAGGGCAAAGATTGCGCTTTATTACTCATGAAGGTAAAAATGTAAATTCAGCACATAATTATTCTGTGGAGTGCTATGAAAACTTGAAGAGCCAACCATGTCATATTGAGAATGTGATACAGAGGGCTCAACTCAGCAGGTTACAAATAATAGATTACGTTTGAAAACTTCTGTTGAGGCGTCAAATGGTTAACATTTCAGGCATGTGCATTTAGAGGCCATGATGAGAATATGATCAAGAAATCAAGGTAATTTTCTTGAATTGCTCAAACTTCTTGCATCTTACAACAAGGAAGTCAGTGATGTTGTATTAGGGAATGCTCCTCAAATGCAAAATACACATCACCGGATGTTCAAAAGGAAATTCTATGTGTTTTTGCTATGAATGTGCAAGAATCCATTCGTGAGGAAATCGGGAATGCAAAATTTTGTTTGATAGTGGATGAGGCTCGAGATGAATCAAAGAAAGAACAAATGGCTATTGTTCCGAGGTTTGTTGATCAAAGTGGATATGTGAAAGAGAGATTTCTTGACTTGATTCATGTAAAAGATACGAATGCGTCAACTCTAAACAAGAGATATCTTCTTGTCTATCATATCATAAGCTTGATGTTAAGAATATGAGGTCAAGGATACGATGGGGCTAGTAATATGCGTGGGGAGTGGAATGGATTGCAAGCCTTGTTTTTAAGGGAATGTCCATATGCTTATTATGTGCATTGCTTAGCCCATCAATTGCAGGGCTCTAGTTGCCGCATCTAAGGAAGTGAATGAAGTGCACAGTTTTTTTAAGAATCTAAGCTTCATTGTGAATGTTGTTGGATCTTCTTGCAAGCGTAATGATCACTCCAGAAGCTCAACTTGCTGAAATTTCACAACTAGCTGAAATAGAAGAGATTGAAGGTGGAAAGGGATCAAATCAAATCAGATCTTTGCAAAGGCCGGGAGATACTAGATGGAGCTCACATTACAGTCATTTGTAGTTTAATGAGGTTGTTTGTCCTGCCACTCTAGTATTAGATAACATTGCTACTGAAGGCTCTACGGCTTCTCAAAGAGGTGATGCAAACTTTGCTCTTAGACATTTACTATCATTTGATTTTGTATTTGTGATGCATGTGATGAAAGAGATCATGGGTATCACTGACATGCTTTGTCAAGCGCTACAAAAGAAGTCCCAAGATATTGTGAATGCCTTGACTTTACTTTCTACTACAAGACATTGATTCAAAACTAAGAGATGAGAAATGGCATCTAGTTTTGAATGATGTAACTTCTTTGTGAAAGTCACAGCATTATAGTACCTGATATGAGTGGGACTTATGTAGATGTCATTGGATCTCGTCGTATGAAAGAGAATGTGAGTGCTCATCATCATTATCGAGTTGAAGTGTATGTTTCTATTCTTGATTATCCAATTGCAGAGTTAAACTCCAGATTTAGTGAGCTGTCACAGAACTTCTTTCTCTTACCGTGGCTTTGGATCCAAGAAATTCATATAGCTCCTTCAGTATTGGGACATATTGCAAACTGGCAGAAAAGTTTTATCCAGCAGATTTCTCAGAGCAGGAACATATTCAGTTGAGGCAAGAATTACAACACTATGAGATAGATGTTCAGTGCACAAGCATTTGGGAAATGTTTGCTCCCTTTTAGAATTGTGTAGAAGATTACAGGAAACTGGGAAGTCAGAAATATATCCTTTGATTGATAGGTTGATTCGTCTTGTTCTGACTCTCCCAGTGAACTGCAACAAGTGAACGAGCTTTTTCGGCAATGAAAATTGTTAAAACAAGACTTCGTAGTAGCATGAATGATAAGTTTCTTACAAGCTACCTGATTGTTTATATTGAGAGAGAAATTGCGGAGACTTTTTCTACGACAGATAATAGACGACTTCAGTTCTATGAAACAAAGACGTGCATGCCTTAGAATGAGCAGGTATATTTTATTTAATTTATTTAGTTATTGTCTATTTGTCTTTGGTGTATAATATAATATATATATATATCTATATATATATATATATATATATATATATATATGTGTGTTGATTTATAACTTGTGATCATTTTTATGTACTCATTTTCTACAGGTGAGCAGATGACAAATGAAGATGACACAACTGTCTATTAACTACTTGTCTAATCGGTGCTAGTGAGTGGACTTGTTAAAGATTTGTATTGGAATTCATTTTGCAAGTATTCAGCTCTTTTTTTTTAAAAAAAAAGGGCTACTTTTGTATAAATACTAACTACATGTCTAGATGATGATAGTATATATATTGGTCATTTTAGAAAACAAGCATATATACTGTGTATTTATTTAAAGTCTTACACATATCGACTAATTACAGTATACTTTTAAGTCGATATAAAATTTAATTATATACATTAATTTAAATTAGTTTGCCCCCCCTAAACAAAAATCCTAGCTTCGCCCCTGCATGTTACTAAATCTTATCATGAACCTCAATAATAAAGGTGATTGTGGCATTACTACCTTAGTGAAAACTATTGAAAGGGTACCTCTGAGATGAGTCCAATTTTATTGGATAATTCATGTTGCTATAGTAGCAGTGTAAGAGTATAATTGGAACTCCTTTCGAGTCTCTTGATGGTCGTTGAATCAATGATCATGAAGTTCCAATCTTAATGCTATTGCAGCAGAATGATTAATGGGTTATGGTATTTATTGATAAACACATATGAATAACCCCCACCATCCAAGAGATTAATTACGGGTGCGTTTAATTGAATCTGTGGCTTAATACCCAGATTATATAGATGATTACATCTATATTGATTAGAAAATGCATACCATCAAAAGTTTTACTTATAAAAGAGTCGTCGATATTAATATAGAACAAATATGCTAAAGTGCAAAAGTGATGGATGCATGTATTCAACCAAGTGCTTCCCAAGTAATTGGGTGCAGGACCAATTAAAGATTGGGGATGCATACAATCAAAGTAATAAATTGATGTTTTCTTCAGGGGGAGCAATAATGATTGTACTCTTTTTCCTTCACCATGGTGTTTTTCCCATTGAGTTTTTTCTAGGTAAGGTTTTAACGAGACAATCGAAGAAAATCATTACATGGATTAATTGTATGTAAATTCCAAGTGAGAATATCTATGATTGATTGTCATAGCTATGTAAAGTTATTGTAAGACTGTACTCTTTTCCTTTGTCTGAAGTTTTTATCCCACAGGGTTTTTCCAGGCGAGGTTTTTAACGAGGCAGCATATAGCAAGATGTTTCGTCCAAGGGGGAGTGTTATAAATAGATTTATTTTATAGTGGACTCCACATCTGTAATTAGGGTTTCCCCATGTACTCTCTATAAATAGCGGTCTTATATACTCATATCGTAATAAGAATATATGTTGCCTCCCCATCTCGTGTCTCTCTGCAATTACTCATTCCTCTCATTTACAACAAGGGGTATTTTTCATGGGCTAATCAAGAAAGAGAATTAGAGCGATTTTATTCTGTATAGCCAGATTTTCTTGTAATATGACCGGTGTCAATCTTGATTGACAATTTGTGATATTATTTTTATCCCCGTCCCTTTCCTCCTCCATTCATTCCCCCCCCCCCCCCCACCCTTTCTTCCACCGGGGAATTTAGTCAATTACAAACTAACCTAAATGCCCGTCTCAAACCAGTCTCCTCGTCCCCAAAACCTTATTCCGTCCCCTATTATTGGGCGCCGACCGGTGCTTCGTCGAGCAACAAAATCAGACCAACTGCTACGCCGAATGCTGCTCACACCCGCTTCTCATCTCCCTTTCTCACCCAAACCCTTGCTCGTTGGCCGCTTCTTTTCCTCGCATTTCTCACGAAAGCACAGCCGAGCAAACCATTGAAGTATATTTATCACACACTATTAGTTTCCCCCTTTCTCCTCCACACCTGATACATTAACGAAGGCGAAGACTGTTATTGCGCTCCTACCCGTGTTCTCCATATCATTCTAGGTAAATGGGCAACAAGAAAAGAAAGTCTGATTCTCTCAAGGAAGATGATGATGTGGCAGTCACCGCCGTCAAGGCAGTTGAGGACTCAGGCAAAATATCTTCAAAGAGGAAAGTGAAGAAGGACAAAAAGCAGAATACCGTCGGGGAAGAAGGGGTCAATGATGCTCCTTCAACACATGCCCTGGAAGTCACTGCTGTCGACGCAGCGGATGAATCAGGCAAATCCTCTCCGAAGAAGAGAGTGAAGAAGGAGAAGAAGCGGAAAAACACCGACGGCGAAGAAGTAGGGGCCTATAATGCTCCTTCAACACCCACCCTGGGTTCTGCACTTAATCCAATGGAGAGGAAGAAGCATAGGAAAGCATTGGCTAAGGGAAAGCGTCGAACTGATTTTGAGGGCAAAGAAGCAAAGCCGTTGTCGCAGGAAACTTCCCAAAGTGTAGCAGTAGCAGTACTCACTCCGTCTGTTTCCAGTAATGGTCTGCCTGTTTTCCACCTCAGCGTTTTCAACAACTTGGCGTCAGCTGATTCGTCTGTTAGAGAAGCGGCAGCTGAGGCGCTGGTGAGGGAGTTGCTTGAGGTTCAAAGTGCGTACGAGAAGATGGCTGATAAGGAAGCGTTCGAGGCTGGGAGCAGGTTGGAAGCTGAGAAGGATGATGGGTTGGATAACTGTGCCCCTTCTGTTAGGTATGCTGTCCGGAGGCTCATTCGTGGTGTTTCATCTTCGAGAGAGGTAAATGGCAAAGTCTTGAGCCTGCAAGGATGATTTGAGCCGTTCTAGTCGGCTTTGATAGTTGCTCTTCTTTCAGCTGCTATGTATAGAAATTACTTATTCCGCTTAGCTAACCCAAATAACATCTCAGTATTCCGTTCAAATTTGTTATGTTACAAAACCAAATTGTCCCCTCCATCTGTTTTTTTTTCTATTGTAGTGCGCTAGGCAAGGATTTGCGTTGGCGTTAACTGTTCTAGTTGGAACAATGCCGAGTATCAAAATTGACTCGATGCTAAAGCTAATTGTCAAATCTTTGGAAGTTTCTTCTGGTTTGAAGGGACAGGTTAGAGAGCCTACCTTTTGCATTGACATTGAATCTGTTCTATTGGGCCCTGTGTTATTTAATTACTTGACCGATGACCACACTGTGCAGGAAGCCCGGGAGTGTCATTTGGGTCGCCTATTTGCTTATGGTGCATTATCTAAGTCCGGAAGGCTACTAGCAGAGTGGAACTCTAGCAAAAGTTCTCCATGCATCAAAGAATTTACCAGTCATCTGGTTTCACATGCATCTATGAAAAGATACTTGCAAGAGCCAGCTGTAGCAGTGCTGATAAACTTAATTGAGATGGTAATGTCCTGTTTTCTCGTTATAGTTTTGTTATCGTTTGACAATTGAATATTAGGGATTTCCTTTATTGGTCCTTTTCCCCTCTTTATGCATTGAATGTCCAGAGTTGGGTCTGATACACATTTATATAAGCTGATGTGCTAGGCAGTCTATTTCATCCTGGAAGGAACAATCTGAGACTGACGATGTGAAATATATGTTAAAGTTTGATTTATTTTTTTGATTTTTTAAACTTTCATTTAAGGACATATAAAGAATCTAATGATCAGGTGCAGAAGTTATACCACTATGCATCTGGGTTCAGGAGTTTTTTTCTTTCCCTAGAAAATTTCTGCATTCATCCAATTACAAATTGTTTCATGATTCATAATACTATTTTCTCTTCAATCTCTGAAGCTGATAAAGTTTCTCTCGCCAGATCTATTACAAGGAGATACAAAAACTAATGGTCAGTTGTAGAAGTTACAAGACAATGCTTCTGAGTTCAGGAGTTTCTTATTTCTTTCCCTAAAAAGTTTCTGCATCTTCCAATTAAACTTGTAACGTGTTTCATGATTTCACAGTGCTTTTACTGCTAATTTCTCTTAATCCTCGAAACTGATAAAGTATCTCTCACCAGATCTATTTCCATTGCAATAATTTTTCTGTTGATGAAGTATGTGTAAGACATGATTTTGATTTATTATTTAGTTATTTTACATTTTAAATTCTCCATACTGGTACTTGTATCAATTAGTCCTGATAAAAGGGTATTGACAAGTTTTGTTCTTGTATGCCTCCTCAGTTGCCTGTTGAAGCTGTGCTCGACCATATTGTTGCGGCTAAAGGGTTTCTGGACTGGTTTGAGGGGGACACTGGTGCTGGGAATCCAGATGCATTGCTTCTAGCACTAAAAATAAGGGAGAAGATATCTGATGATAAAGTGATCTTCAGGAGACAGTTGCCTCATCCATATACCCCCAGTGGCTTTTTTGCTGCCAGTCATCTATCTTCAGTTGTTGACTGTTTGAAGGTTCCATTGGATTCTCCCTCTGTTTAATGTTTTAAGTGGGTGTAAAATAAACTTAGGATTAAGTGGTAGCTAGTTACGTGGGTTGCAGTTTTCTCTAACATCCTTTTTTTTTTTGCTTTGGCAGGAGTCCACATTTTGTCAGCCAAGAGTTCATGGAATCTGGCCTGTTCTTGTGAATCTCCTGTTGCCCGACGAAGTTTCGTTGGATTCAAATTCTGCAGCAGATGTTCTGATCAAGAAACACAAAAAGAACCGCAAAATTAGTTCATCTGAAGAAGGATTAGCAAACAATCTCAAGTCCTTTTGTGAGATCGTTTTAGAAGGAGCTCTTCTTTTATCTTCTCATGAAAGAAAACACTTAGCGTTTGACGTTGTTCTTCTGATGCTACCGAGATTACCAGCACCTTGCATTCGTACTGTTTTTTCTTACAAATTCGTCCAGTGCTTAATGGATATATTATCAACCAAAGACTCATGGTTGCACAAAAAGGCTGAGCATTTTGTGAAGGAATTGTCTGAGTGGGTGAAAAATGATGATGTTCGAAGAGTTTTTGTAATCACGGCATTGGAGAAACACAGCAATGGAAGGTTTGATCACATCACAAAAACCAAAACCATAAAAGAGTTAGTGGCTGGGTTTACGTCTGAGTCTGGCTGTTTGTTATTCATTCAAAAACTGACAAACATGTTGTGGATGAGGATCAATACTCAGACGAACCTTCTGACCAAAGTCAAAGCACAGATGACAACTCAGAGCTGGGTTCAAATGAAGACAAGGAAGCCAATGGTTCCCATCCTATTAACTCTGATCTCTTGAAACACTGGATCATAGAAGCACTTCCAAATATTCCTAAGCACCTTACACTGGATAAAGATCCAAAATTTCAGGTGCAAAAGGAAGTAATGAAGTTTCTGGCTGTTCAGGGCCTCTTTTCTGCTTCTCTTGGAACGGAAGTCACCTCTTTTGAACTGCAGGAAAAGTTCAAATGGCCCAAAACTTCCATCTCAGTTTCTCTTGTAGGATGTGTATTGAGCAACTGCAAATGTTATTTTCCATCGCTCAAAAGGGTGGGGGAACCCTTGCTGATGCAAATACTGCTGAGAATGATCTTGGATATTACTTCATGAGATTCCTTGGCACCATATTCAATATTCCTTCTGTGTCGCTTTTTAGGTCCTTAGACAGTGAGGATGAAAATGCATTCAAGAAGTTGCAGGCTGCCGAGACCTTACTTTCACGTGAGGTATGCATCTTAAATAACTTCTGTTGTCTCCATTTGTTTTTGTCATAGCTGTGTTACCATGTGCTGGTTTCTGGGATCATGTTTCTCGAAGCATAAAAGTAATGTGCTACTCATTTGCTGTCCTATTTGTTTCTAAAATGTCTCATGTAAGGTGGAAACTATCCCTTTCAATTTTGCTTCAGACATTTCTTGGTGCTTGATATTGTTATGATTTATTATTGCCAGGAGAGGAAATGTGAATTCACTCTTGATGCTATAAGAATACATTCTTTGAGGTACTTGCTCATCCAGTTGCTGCAGCTCCTCCTTCGGCCTGGGGAATTCCATGAAGCTGCCTCTGAACTTACTATTTGTATTGGGAAAGACTATAATTTTAGAGATCTTCTTGATTCAACTGAAGAGGATGATTTGGAAAATGCCCCTGATACCTCAAGTGTCACGCTAGATACACTATTGTCTTTGCTACCACAATCTTCAGCTCCTATGCGATATGCTATTGAACAGGTGACTGAAGGGTGGTGGATTATTGTCATCATGTTTAGAGGATTTGATTTTTTCGATAAAAGTTGCTTTTGAAAAAACTGTGGAGAGTAGTGGATGTGTGATTGCGTGTACATTCTATTGATGTGTTACCACACTCGCATATTGCACTCATTTTTTAAGACATTCAAGTTTTGAGGTTGATTGGGTAGAAGAAGCTGCTTGTCTGCAATAAGTGCAAGCATTTTAATGAGCTTATCTGATCAGAAGAGACTTTAATCTTGAATTGGCTCTGGATAATTTATAATTCAGACTTTTGAAGTGGGAATGATAATCTTTAGACCTAAGTAGGGACGTTGTTTTTGTTATTAGGACATTGTAATATTGAAGATGATGGTTCAATGCCCTGAAGAAGGGGACTAATTAAAGTATAAGAGAGCCATGGTGAAAGTCTTTGTTGTATCCTGTTGAGATCAGTTCCTTTGTCTGTACAGGTATTCAGGGGAATGTGTGTTGAGATATCAGCGGATGGTCTGTTTAGAATGCTGCGGGTTATTAAGAAAGACCTTAAACCTGCGAGGCATAGAAATGATGCTAGTGACGAAGATGATGACGATGATGATGATCTTCTAGAGATTGAAGAATCTGATGAAATTGAGAATGCTGAAACAGTTGATGACAATGATTCACAGGCCGATGATGATGAGTCTGCACCCATGGTTGGAGTTGAGGCCACTACTGTTGGCAGTAATGGTGAGGTTTCTGATGATGAATCTGATGAGGATATGGATGACGAGGCTATGTTCCGAATGGATTCGCTTCTAGCAAAGATTTTTCAAGAGAAAAGAATCAGGCTGGTGGTGGTGACACTGCTCAGTCCCAGCTCATTCTCTTCAAACTCCGTGTCCTTTCCTTGTTGGAAATTTACCTTCATGAAAATCCAGGTAAAGGTTCTTCTCTCTGAATATCTTATATGGTAGGTGGCCAATGAATGTGTTGTGGCCTTTTATCTGATGTTTAGTATGCCACTGATCTCACCTTTTTTAAGCTGTGAAAGAGTGAGCTAGTTTATATGAGATGCCAGTGCGCAAGATAGGATACAATGCTCAATTCTACTTGTTTGTTCGAGGTTGTTTTTTGAAAAGATTCTGGAGCATTTGTGGGGTTAATATTGTTTATATAAACATTACTTCCTATCAAGTTCGAATAAGTCTGATTTAAAATGATAAGCTTTTCTTTGGAGATCGTGAGGGGAAACTTGTTGACCATTTTGTGATAAGCTTCCGTGTAAAGTTTTATGAGTTGTTTGGTCTTTCGCTGTCTGCCCTTTAACTGTGCTGCTGCTTTT
Source organism: Limonium bicolor (assembly GCA_023374045.1). NCBI lineage: Eukaryota > Viridiplantae > Streptophyta > Magnoliopsida > Caryophyllales > Plumbaginaceae > Limonium > Limonium bicolor. The sequence goes on along the minus strand of JAIOTZ010002070.1, from coordinate 12,658 downwards.
GTTTTTTCTCTGTGTTATGATAGAGTCCCCCAAAACTATCTTGATATACTGCAATCTGGTTCGAGCACTGGTAAACCAGCAAGCCATGGACAGCAGTGATCAGCTTGGACAACGAATCTGGGGGATTTTACAGAAGACGGTGAAGGCAAAGAGGTACCCAAGGGCAAAAGAAGAGTTGAAACTCCCCGCCTTGGAATCTCTGCTGGAGAAAAGCTTGAAAGTGGCATCCAAACCATTCAAGAAGAAGAGATCCATCGATAGCATATCAAAGAAGAAGCAATCATCTGCCCAAAGCCGGTTTAAGATCTTGAAATCCCTTGCCCAGAACTCAACCCACTGGGTCCTTAAGATTGTAGATGGTAGCGGGTTCTCAGATACCGAGCTTGAGAAGGTCTTCCTAGCCTTGGAGAACACCATAGTGGCGTACTTTGATTCCAAGAAGTCCCAGCTGAAACCTGAGTTCTTGAACGAGGTTTTTAAGAGACGTCCGCGTGTTGCCCGTCACCTCTTCAAGTTCGTCCTTGAAAGATGCATAGAAGCTAAATCTGATTATCGGAGGGTGGAAGCGCTTGAGATTGTGCTCGAGACATTGAAGTCGGTGGTAGTGGAGAGTGATGACCGGGACGTTATCAAGAGAAACTTGAAGCCTCATCTGGGCCAACTTTCCAAACTTGTGGGAGTGTTATTGACAAATATGCCCGAGAAGCAAGCGAGGAGGGCGCTAGTTAGGAAGTTCTGCACCAGGCTATTCCTGATTATGCAAGTGAATGGAATGGCGAAACCGTTTTTGAAAACGATGGATGCGGGTACTCAATCTGCATGTGAGTCTCAGCTGAGTGACCAGTTTAGTGCCTTGAAAAGCAAAGCGGAGTGATTTATTGGGCGTTTGTGGCTTTTTTGCGTCTCCGTTGGGGGGATAGATAAAGAAATAGAAGGGAAAACTGTGATCCTCAAATTTTTGGTGTCTATGTTAGTTTGTCGGTTAAAATGTACTTTGAAGTAGTGATTTATAATTTATTTTGAGTTATTTTAGTGTTACGAATGTGTCATATTAATTTGGTTGAGAATTTCGGTATCAAAAGCTCAAAGTGAGCAGAAAATCATAAAGGGAAGGATTTATTAGCCAAGTATGCGTCACTGTAATATTTTATCCTCGTTTCTTTTGCCTGATGACCTCAGTTCTGATATAAAGGTACGAAAAGGAATCAAAAGTGTTTTCCGTCGCAAGATCCATAGGTTTGAGTGTCGGCAGGGATTTTGTGACGGACCTAAAGTTTCCGTCACGGAGACAATCCCCGCCATTGATTATATTAAATAATACTTTAATCTATTGCTGGCTTGTTGCAGAATGTAGATATCGGCAGATACCGCAGACTATGATTTCTTCACTCTGAACATGTTTCCTTTTTTGTTTTTTTTTTCTAAAGAAAGATAAGCTCCTTTTTTATTGTACGTTCTATATAGCCAATTCTACAAATATAATTGTATATAATTGTTGCTGGTGGAAAGGTAAGTATATTTACTTACCGTGGTAAATTTTTTTCTTTATAATACTTTAATAATATAATTAATCACCAAGTATATAAAATATATGATTATATGTATATATGATTATTAAATAATACTGTTTTAATCTAATAGTAATATGTACCTTGTACGCATTAATACAAAAAATTAATTATATATCAATTCAAAAATAATTGTCATTATTTTATTAAAAAAGAAGTTAAACTAATGTAAAACACAAAGTATAACTTTTTCTGAATTCAGAAAGTGTCACATAATTCACTTAAAAATATTACTCAAAAGTCTTCTTAAAAATAAAATACAGAACAAAAAAGTGTTAAAACCATATATTTTGGATAAAATACAATTAGCTAACAAGATAGATAAATTCAAATAAAGATAATTATCAAATTGAATTCGTTCTATAATTTGTATTGTCGTCGTTGACTCGATAGTTTTTCAGGGTTACCCTAAACCCTACATTATAAACCCTGAAAATCCCTTCGACGTTTTTAGCTTTCATATGATGGTTTTTAGGGTGTGTGGTGTAGGGTAATCTATTTTGAAGTCGTTCTATAGAATCTATACTTTGTATTGTCATCGCTGACTCGACAGATTTCCACACCACAATTATAAATAACGTTTCCAACGTTTTACATAAAGGTATCCACAAATTTAGATAAACATTTCCACGTGTTTATTATAACGTTTCCACGTTTCTACATTCCATGATTGTCTATAACGTTTCCACGCCATGATTACATATAAATGTTTCCACTGCATGATTATATATAACACTTTTATAATTATATGTGATGTTTCCATGACCCAATATATAAAATGTTTCCACCGTTATATATAAAGGAGTCCACGAGTTCAGATAACGTTTCCACCTTTTTATTTAAACGTTTTCACCTTTTTATTTAAACATTTCTACGTTGTTATATATACGTTTCCACGTTTTTATTTAAACGTGTCCCCGTTTCTACAATTCCATGATTATATATAATGTTTCCACCGTTAAGCATAAACGTATCCACAAGTTTATATAAACGTTTCCACGTTTTTATATAAATGTTTCCACGTTTTTATATAAACGTTTCCACGTTTTTATATAAACGTTTCCACGTGTTTATATAAACGTTTCCTTGTTTCTACGATTCCATTATTATATATAAATGTTTCCACGCCATGATTATACATAACATTTCCAACATTATAAATAAACTGAACCGTTGGAGTCGACTTTACGTATTTATTAACATTTGATTTTTATATATGCACTACACGATAACTTATAACATGAAGGTTAAAAAATTAACGTGCAATATTTTTAAAAATATTATACATCACTTTTTTTAGTTTCGAAAATAATATAAATATTAGTTTGGTATTTTTTATATTAGTGATTTCTTAATTTTAATTAGTTGATTGGTGTATTTTGAATTACTATACTCCATATTTTTACATATATGTATCAAAAATAAATATTATATGATTAGAAAACTATAATACAATAGCGATGTCATGGAGTCATAGTGTATATGAATCATGTTGTATGTGAATCATGGAGTTATAGTGCAGATGAATCATGTTGTATACTCATTTTTTTCTATATATAATTATATATAAATCATCATACGTCACTTTTTTAATTTAGAAAACAATGTATTTTAAATTTGTAATTAAAAAATCTTATTTCGATTAAAGTATGCATTTTGAATTGATATATGCTCCATATTTTATATATATGTATAAACAACAATAATATAAGATTAAAAATTATTATACAATAGTCATATATATACTGATGTAAAAGTTTTGTATAAATAATAAATTATTTTATACTGGGTTGCTATTCGCAGTACAAAATTACTAATCACCGCAGTACAAAATTTTTTTAATTCATATTGACGTTGTACACATGTAATAATGTCGTGTTGTAACTCTTGTTTTTTTTAAAAATAATTTCTTGAGCGTAAATAGTAAAAAACACTCTGATTGTTACAAAACATTATAAACCCGTATAAAAGACGTTAAACCCCTTTTTAAGCGCATTTAAACGTTATAATAGTGACTCCACATAAGTTAATGACATTTTATGTTGTGTTTAACTAAATTACAAACATTGTTACACTTTCAGAACGTTGTATTGAAATCGCAGTTGAAAACGTCAATTTCGGGTAAAAAACGCTCGTACTATATATAGCGTAACCTCCCTTATTTTCTTCATTTCTCTCTTACTCTCTCTCTTCCATCTGATCCTCCCTTCTACCTGCCGGAGCCGCCGGAGCCGCCACCCGCCGCCGCCAACCACCGCCGGAAAAATTTTCCGGTGAGTTTTTCGATTTTTTTTCAACTTATAGAGTGTGGTGTCCGAGTATGAATTTGGTGTTAGTTTTTTGAAATTCAACATCATGAGCTAGATCTAGCAAGAAAAATTCGGAGGAAACTTGAAAATTTTGAAAAAAAAAATACAGGGCGAGCCCTGGTGGTGCTCGACCTGTAGCGAGGCGAGTAGTAGGGCTGCTCGGGTTGGGCTGGGGCGAGGATCGTCGCTGCTCGCAGGGAATGAAGCCGAGGAGGCGCGGAGCTCGTTGACACCAACGCGAGGAAGACTACGGCTCGCGGCTTCGTTTGTCCAACGACCCAGGCGGCGCGAGTAGCTGGGCTGCTCGCAGAGGAGATAGGCGAGGACCAGGGGTACTCGTGGGCGGAGAATTAGAGTAGTGGTGGTCCTCGGGTTGCAGACGGGCGAGTAGCACCGCTACTCGACCCAGTATATTTTTTTTTTTAAATTTTAATATTTTAATGTTTTAAATGTTTTAATTTGTTTATTTTTATATTATAGTATTGTGAATGATTTTTAAATGTTTTAATTTGTTATTTTTTTGAATTCTAACTAATATGTGAATGATTTATAAATATTTGAATTTTTTTTTGAATTGTAATATTGTGAATGATTTTTTAACTAATATTGTGAATGATTTATAAATATTTGAATTTTTTTTGAATTGTAATATTGTGAATGATATTTTTTGTTTGAATTTTATGTTATAGTATTGTGATGTTTTAAATGTTTTAATTGTTATTTTTTTGAATTCTAACTAATATGTGAATGATTTATAAATATTTGAATTTTTTTTTTGAATTGTAATATTGTGAATGATTTTTTAACTAATATTGTGAATGATTTATAAATATTTGAATTTTTTTTTGAATTGTAATATTGTGAATGATATGATTATAAATGTTTGAATTTTTATGTTATGAATGAGGGATATAACTGTGTGATATTCGTATGCAGTGATGGATCGTCTGAAAAAAGCAGTGAGACATGTCACGAAGAGGAAGAATAAAGACCGGGGTGCGGAGCAGGCTATGACGGCCTCGTACCGTCGTCGTGCACATGTTCCTGGTGAAGGGCCGAGTAATCCTGCCCCCCGCATGGAAGCAGCACGCCATTCATCTTTCCATCGGGTCAATCTTCCAACGACCCGGCGTTTCAAGTACCAGCACCACCAATGGTAGCGGAGGATGACTCGGCGGTGTTCAATATACCGAGGAGACGCATGCCAGAGTTGTCATCATCCAGTAGTGCTTTTTCTGACAGATCACTGCACAGCTCTAGCTTCAATATCTCAGGGCAATCAAGCCACCAGACTGCTCCGTCAGGCGGTGGTAGTTCATCACGTCCACCACGCCCATCACCTGCCCGTGCTGTTGAGGACCATGTGATGACTGAGCGTTCGCCACATGCTGATGACGATGGTCGTGGTGCTGATGATGAGGACTCACCCGACGTGGATGAGGAGCAGGATAAGGAAGATGATGAAGTCATGGATAAGGAGGATGACACTGACGAGGAAGCAGCGCTAGCGATGGTTCCAGTCATTCCTACCTCTTGGAAGTTGACAGAGGTGCCAGTTCCTGGCGGTCCACTACTCACTAGTGTTATCACTAGCTTCGGGGGTCATGTGGCGCTTGACTTATGGACCTCGGCTAAGGTATGTTCTCTATCTTCTCCTGTATTTGATCATTTAATATCATACTACGTTTTGTAAGTGTTAAATATTGGTCATGTAGGATCGTGGGGTTTTGAGTTTCAAATCCCGTAGGGTGATGCTTACCTGCTGGCCAAAAGATCAAATTTCTAAACCAAGAACAAGGAAGATGCTTGAGTATTCTGGTATAGAGCACCTACAGGATATTACGATGCCATACAACAATATGTCCCTGATCAGTGCTTTTGTGGAGAGGTGGCAGCCTGATACAAACTCATTCCATATGCCGTTTGGTGAGATGACGATTACCCTGCATGATGTGTGGATGATACTGCAAATCCCCATCGTCGGTCGTTCATTGACAGCGAATTCATCCACCCCTGAGTTGAAGGAGGTAATGGCTGATTGTCTTAATTTTGGGGCAGATGTTGAGAGTATGACAGAGGCACTGTGGAATACCGGTGCTGTATCAATTTCGAGCTTGTTGCAGCAATGTAGGGATGAAAATGAAGAGGCAATGAAGCAGGCATGTGGTTGGTTGTATCATCTGATTGGTACCACCATATTAGCTGGAAAATCAAATGGTCGTCTGAGTCCACAGCTGTTCAGTTTAGTAGCTCCTGTGAAGAAAGGTACCAAGCTTCGTAAATATGCATGGGGAGCTGGTACTCTTGCATGGTTATATCGCCAGCTAGGGATAGCATCTCGTGCCGACTCCAGTGGGATAGGTGGTTCTATGACGTTACTTGAGGTATGTGTCCTAATGTGCATCTAGTATATGATAACTCACTGAGTATTAATAATTGGTACTCTTAATCATTCTAGTGTTTTATATGCACAGTGCTGGATTTATGCGTACTTCCCTACATTAAGACCAGCGATTAGCCCGGACTGGCGCGCTAATGATGATAGACCTTGGGCTCTAAGATGGGTGAGATCTACCTCTCAAGTGCAGGATCATCGTTCACTGCAAGGATATCGTGCATCTAGATGCTTTGACTGCTCTAAATGTAAGTGTTTGTAGTTGCTAACACATTGAACCATTATTTTTGTCTTTCGTTGTTGGTTACATTTTACTATTAATGTTCATTGTAGATTGATTGGTTGCCCTACGGTCGAGATAATGTTAATGTTCATGGAGGGCGTACATGGTATAGAGGTAACATACCGGTTTTGGGGTTGAATGAGCCATACATGCCTGGTCGCTGTCTACGCCAGTTTGGTTACATTCAGGATATCCCTGAACCTCCTATTAGACCCAACCCAAGGTCTGAAAAAAGAGGAAAAACCCAACCCTACACCTGTGTATACCCCCCATGTATAATTTTTGGGAAAACACTCCTAAATTGCTGGTTCCAGGGTATACGCGCACAAATGCGCGGTTGCATGCTTGTGACCCACTCTACCTAGATTGGTACACCAAGCACACACACCCGAAGATCCTAAACCCTGAGACTTATCAGACCACCCTGGTTCATCGTCCAGATCCCTGTCTAGTAAGTTCTTTTTGTCATAGTACATCATTAAATATGACTTTTATTTTTTATGTGTACTTACCTGACCAAGTGTGTTACAGCTACTGTCTGAGGCAAGTGAGCTTGCACGCCCGTACTACCAAGAGAACAATGCATGGGACTGGTCATACTATCGTCAGGGGATGCCAGAAGAAGAACAAAGGGCTGCAACTGATGGTCTTGTGGATGTGTTCAGCTCTTTATACATATGGGATAGTTACCAGCGCCAGCATGGTGCACCCTAGTGCTTGTCATCTTGGATTTGGATGTAATAAACTTTAGTATCATCTTGGAACTATTTGTTGTCTTTCATTTTGACTTGGTGTGTTAGACGCTAGTACAATTTGTTTGGATGTAGTTTTTTTCTGGTGGACTTGGTGATGGTGGAATTATTGCTGACAATGCTGGTGACCTTGTTGATGATCTGTTGGTTGATTTTGTGGAGGTTCTTAGAACCGGTGGAGATAAGAAAAACAGGGGAGACTATGCCAAAAATTTTCTAGAAATGCATCGTTTCTGCATTCATGGCTCCTTTCAAAGTTAACGATCAGTATTTGACAAATGTGCTTCTTAAGATCAATGCCAAGATGGGTGGTCTAAATTCTTTGTTGGTCGTTGAATGTTCTCCAGCAATGATAGTGTCGAAATGAAATATCTAACATGTACCAAAGATTGTATATGTCACGAGAAATGAAATATATCAAAATGTAGAAATTCTAAGAAAGAAAAGATGTGTGACCAACTTCAATCTAAACTTCCTGGAATGCCTTTGTTTCTGTTGAGCTTGCTGCCTGTGAGAAAGAATTGTGATATTTATGGGCCTTGGCAGAAGAAGAATTTGGTAGAATTTGGTGTCGTCACACAATGCATGGCTCCTTTCAAAGTTAACGATCCGTATTTGACAAATGTGCTTGTTAATATCAATGCCAATCTGGGTGGTCTAAATTCTTTGTTGGTCGTTGAATGTTCTCCAGCAATGATAGTGTCGAAATGAAATATCTAACATGTACCAAAGATTGTATATGTCACGAGAAATGAAATATATCAAAATGTAGAAATTCCTAAGAAAGAAAAGTCCCTGAATCCAAATCGTATGAATCACATAATTAACAGTCAATAACTTTAACAACATTTATTCCACGTCCAAACATCTTTTAACGATATAAATGCCGAAAATTATAACAACACGATAACTAACAAGATCAATTACACAATAACCAATTACCTAATTATTTCCTAGCCTTTGTCTCTCTATTCCCCGTGCTATTACATTACGTCTCATCTCATAAATTGGTTCTTGGTGTTGAAAATCATCATCATCGGGCTCAATAGGATCATAATAACAAGTAATGGAATATGAGCGATGAAATCATTATACTCCATGTAATTCTCCATCATCCGGCGAACTGATGTATCATTTCGTACATGAATAAAAGTCCACTCGTAGTCGCCCTCCAGCCCCAAATACACCATTGTTGTTATGTTTATTCTGCCAAGGAGGGACTGTAGTGCCCGTATTACTCGTCGTTGTAGATCCCGGAGATTACTTGGATATGGCATAGTAACTTCTACGCGTCTGTGCCCCATTCTTCTATCAAATTGTGCTCCATGACGACCAAAAGTAGCTACATAATTAACGTGCAAACAGAAAGGAAACTCCATCTGATTTTGAGAGCGAAATGGGAATTAAGGTGTGAAGAGTTCAAGCAAGATGTAATTAGACAGATTCTGAGAGCACGGGGTAAGGAATGAGTATGTTGGGACACTAATACCCACTTTTATAATATTTGAGTAACACTACATGTCCAATGGCTAGTTCAACGACTACTGAAAGGAAGCGTACCAAACACACCATGTGCAGTACAAAGTGAATTCAAAGTTACCATAGGTAATTACTTTGTCAGAAAGGTACACGTACCAGGTTACCGTTTGCAGTACAAAGTGAATTCAAAGTTATAGGTAATTACTTTTGTCAGGTAAGGTACACGTACTAGGTCACTGTACACGTACCAGGTTACCGTTTGCAGTACAAAGTGAATTCAAAGTTACCATAGGTAATTACTTTTGTCAGGAAAGGTACACGTACCAGGTTACCGTTTGCAGTACAAAGTGAATTCAAAGTTACCATAGGTAATTACTTTTGTCAGGAAAGGTACACGTACTAGGTCACTGTACACGTACCAGGTTACCGTTTGCAGTACAAAGTGAATTCAAAGTTACCATAGGTAATTACTTTTGTCAGGAAAGGTACACGTACTAGGTCACTGTACACGTACCAGGTTACCGTTTGCAGTACAAAGTGAATTCAAAGTTACCATAGGTAATTACTTTTGTCAGGAAAGGTACACGTACCAGGTTACCGTTTGCAGTACAAAGTGAATTCAAAGTTACCATAGGTAATTACTTTTGTCAGGAAAGGTACACGTACTAGGTCACTGTACACGTACCAGGTTACCGTTTGCAGTACAAAGTGAATTCAAAGTTACCATAGGTAATTACTTTTGTCAGGAAAGGTACACGTACCAGGTTACCGTTTGCAGTACAAAGTGAATTCAAAGTTACCATAGGTAATTACTTTTGTCAGGAAAGGTACACGTACTAGGTCACTGTACACGTACCAGGTTACCGTTTGCAGTACAAAGTGAATTCAAAGTTACCATAGGTAATTACTTTTGTCAGGTAAGGTACACGTACTAGGTCACTGTACACGTACCAGGTTACCGTTTGCAGTACAAAGTGAATTCAAAGTTACCATAGGTAATTACTTTTGTCAGGAAAGGTACACGTACCAGGTTACCGTTTGCAGTACAAAGTGAATTCAAAGTTACCATAGGTAATTACTTTTGTCAGGAAAGGTACACGTACTAGGTCACTGTACACGTACCAGGTTACCGTTTGCAGTACAAAGTGAATTCAAAGTTACCATAGGTAATTACTTTTGTCAGGAAAGGTACACGTACCAGGTTACCGTTTGCAGTACAAAGTGAATTCAAAGTTACCATAGGTAATTACTTTTGTCAGGTAAGGTACACGTACTAGGTCACTGTACACGTACCAGGTTACCGTTTGCAGTACAAAGTGAATTCAAAGTTACCATAGGTAATTACTTTTGTCAGGAAAGGTACACGTACTAGGTCACTGTACACGTACCAGGTTACCGTTTGCAGTACAAAGTGAATTCAAAGTTACCATAGGTAATTACTTTTGTCAGGAAAGGTACACGTACCAGGTTACCGTTTGCAGTACAAAGTGAATTCAAAGTTACCATAGGTAATTACTTTTGTCAGGAAAGGTACACGTACTAGGTCACTGTACACGTACCAGGTTACCGTTTGCAGTACAAAGTGAATTCAAAGTTACCATAGGTAATTACTTTTGTCAGGAAAGGTACACGTACCAGGTTACCGTTTGCAGTACAAAGTGAATTCAAAGTTACCATAGGTAATTACTTTTGTCAGGTAAGGTACACGTACTAGGTCACTGTACACGTACCAGGTTACCGTTTGCAGTACAAAGTGAATTCAAAGTTACCATAGGTAATTACTTTTTAAGGTACGTACAGGTCATACACGTACCAGGTTACCGTTTGCAGTACAAAGTGAATTCAAAGTTACCATAGGTAATTACTTTTGTCAGGAAAGGTACACGTACCAGGTTACCGTTTGCAGTACAAAGTGAATTCAAAGTTACCATAGGTAAACTTTTGTCAGGTAAGGTACACGTACTAGGTCACTGTACACGTACCAGGTTACCGTTTGCAGTACAAAGTGAATTCAAAGTTACCATAGGTAATTACTTTTGTCAGGAAAGGTACACGTACCAGGTTACCGTTTGCAGTACAAAGTGAATTCAAAGTTACCATAGGTAATTACTTTTGTCAGGAAAGGTACACGTACGTCACCACGTACCGGTTACCGTTTGCAGTACAAAGTGAATTCAAAGTTACCATAGGTAATTACTTTTGTCAGGTAAGGTACACGTACTAGGTCACTGTACACGTACCAGGTTACCGTTTGCAGTACAAAGTGAATTCAAAGTTACCATAGGTAATTACTTTTGTCAGGAAAGGTACACGTACCAGGTTACCGTTTGCAGTACAAAGTGAATTCAAAGTTACCATAGGTAATTACTTTTGTCAGGTAAGGTACACGTACTAGGTCACTGTACACGTACCAGGTTACCGTTTGCAGTACAAAGTGAATTCAAAGTTACCATAGGTAATTACTTTTGTCAGGTAAGGTACACGTACCAGGTTACCGTTTGCAGTACAAAGTGAATTCAAAGTTACCATAGGTAATTACTTTTGTCAGGTAAGGTACACGTACTAGGTCACTGTACACGTACCAGGTTACCGTTTTTTTAACTTGTAACCTTGTGGCTAGTTCATGACCAACCTCTATATAAGGGATGCCTCCTCCATTTCATCTTCACACACTCTCTCTCCATATTCTCGAAGCTCTCTATTTCTTTACTCTTTTCCAACACTTATTTCGTTAAACTGTGCAAGCTCTCTCTCTAAACATGAGTCAATCTTCAGATTCCGATCATGAGTATGTTCCAATATCAAGCCCAGTAAGTATTTAGTTTATTGTCTTTGTTAAACATATTCGCACTAACATTTCATATTTCAATATTCATCTAACATTCTCTCGACCCTTATTGCAGGATAGTGACTCAACCACTGATTCAGATTGGGATGAATTTGATGAAGGCGTTCCGGATCATTATGCACAGATGGATGACTACATGCAAAAGATGTATAATCGAGCTCCGGTGGTGGACACAGGTTACTTATTTCAAACAAACCAGGCCTTTAGGGGTAAAGAAGAAGCGAAAGCTTGGGTAGATAGTGTTGGCCATCCCAACCATATCTACACCATAATTCAAAGTTCTCGGGGGCCAAGATTTCCACATAAATGCGAGAGGTATTGGAAACCACGAAGGACATCACGACCTGGTGTCATCAACCGGCGCAGATCATCGGGTTCAAAGAAATGTGGTTGCCCTTTTAAAATTAAGGGGTATTACACAAGCTACGGGTGTTTCTTGCAAGTGGGTAACGGATGGCATAACCATGATCTCGCAGAGTGGGCAGAGGGTCATTTTGTGGGAAAACGCCTGACTGAGGCGGAGGAGATTATGATCGACCAGAGAACCAGAGTCGGTGTGCCCCCTGTGCAATTTATTCCGAGCTCACAACAATCAACCCAGAAACGTCAGCAACAAGGAAAGACATATACAACCGGATACAAAAAACAAAACTAGTAAATAGAGATGGTCGATCTATGGTGCAGACTCTGCTGAGTGACCTAGACAAAAACAACTACTACTACGATTACTACAGATCCAAGTAAGTCAACTCAGTATGTCTCAAATAACTTCAATCATTTAGGTTTCATCTTAATTTGATAGATAACATGATTATATTTCACAATTTAGATGATCAAACACGACTTGGGTCCATCTTCTTTGCACACCCTACATCTAGATTACTGCTCCATGCGTTCCCGTATGTCATAGGCATTGATGCTACCTATAAAACAAACATAGCAAAAATGCCTTTGGTTCAGTTCATCGGGATGACGAGTATAGGCAAAAACTTCAGCATTGCCTTCGCCTTCCTTGTATCAGAAG
>JAIOTZ010002069.1:0-24322 GCA_023374045.1 Limonium bicolor | reverse complement strand
TCGGTGTAAGATCAGAGATAGTATAGTTTGTCTTTGGTCAGGAGCCGAGTTTCCCGGGTTTTCAGAGGATGGCTGCCTGAGGTTCAGAGGCCGTGTTTGTGTGCCGGCAGACGATGCGTTGAGGCGTGAGATCATGCAGGAGGCCCATGGAGCTCCTTACTCGGTACAACCCAGGAGGGGTGAAGATGTACCGGGATCTGCGGGAGACTTTCTGGTGGAGCAATATGAAGAGGGACATCTCCGACTTTGTATCCAGATGTAGGACCTGTCAGCAGGTCAAGGCCGAGCATCAGAGACCAGCTGGTTTGCTTCACCTCTTCCCGTTCCGGAGTGGAAGTGGGAGAGCGTCGGTATGGACTTTGTTATGGGACTGCCTAAGACTCCGAGGGGTTTCGATGCAGTTTGGGTCATTGTGGACCGCTCACGAAGAGCGCTCACTTCTTGCCTGTCAGGAAGACTTTCAGTTTGCACCGTTTAGCCCAGTTGTACATTGAGAGATAGTACGTCTGCATGGGGTTCCGGCTTCGATTGTGTCTGACAGAGATCCGAGTTTGTCCAGGTTCTGGCAGAGTTTGCATCAGGCTTTGGGGACGAAGTTGTCTTTTAGTTCAGCTTACCATCCTCAGTCAGACGGGCAGACAGAGAGGACGAATCAGGTCCTGGAGGACATGCTCAGGGCTTGTGTACTCGACTTTGGGGGCAGCTGGGATCAGCACGTGGCACTGATAGAGTTCGCGTACAATAACAGCTTTCAGACCAGTATCGGGATGGCTCCCTTTGAGCCTTGTATGGCAGGAGGTGCAGATCACCCATCTGTTGGGATGATCTGAAGGAGAAGCGGTGATTGGTCCAGACTTGGTTCAGGATGCTGTGGGCAAAATTCAGTCTATCAGAGAGCGTCTGCTTGTGGCTCAGGTCGTCAGAAGAGTTACGCCGATCAGAGGAACGACCTCTAGAGTTTGAGGTGGGCGACCATGTGTATCTGAAGGTTTCTCCTGTGCGAGGAGTCGTTCGTTTTGGGAAGAGAGGCAAGCTTAGCCCTCGTTTTGTGGGTCCTTTTGAGATCCTAGAGAGGATCGGACCGGTTGCCTATCGCTTGGCTCTGCCTCCGTCTTTAGCAGCAGTGCACAGCGTTTTCCACGTTTCTATGCTGAGGAAGTACATTCCGGACCCGTCGCATGTGATTGACTTCAGTCCGCTTCAGTTGAGAGAGGACTTCACGTTTGAGGCAGTTCCTTCGAGGATCCTAGCTCGGGACGTCCGTAAGCTCAGAAGTAAGACCATGCCCTTGGTGAAGGTGCAGTGGTCGGGACAGTCCGAGGAAGAGGCGACCTGGGAGGTCGAAAGCGAAGTCCGTTCTAAGTTTCCCGCCCTTTTTGAGCAGTAGGTATGTTTAATTTCGAGGACGAAATTCTTTTAAGGGGGAGGTGATGTTATAACCCAAGATTTGGTTATTATTTTATTTCGTCACAATTAACTTTAAGTTGTTCAATCTTAATTCAGGACATGGAGGTCCTTTGGATTAAAGTCAAGGGCGAGGTGGTCCTTTTCGTTTTAGATTTTTGGTAAGGGATTATTATTGATATTTGGGTGATATTAATAAATATCAATTACTTCTCTAATTAGCCTTTCACCCACTACCTAATCACGTTCATTCACGATCATCGCTCAGCCCTAGAGACGTTCTTCTTCTTCCTCTTCTCTCTCAAGCTTCCTTCTCTGTTGATCTTCCTGCTGTGCTGCTGGTTGGAGATTCGAGTGCTGCAGGATCTTCGTCGTTCCGCTGTCCCCTTCGCAATCAGGTTTGTACATCTTTTGGTAGCGTTGCTATTCCGTTTGGAGAACTCCTCAAATCCCTAATTCCCTTTTCTACAATCTGATTGTGAACCAGTAATCCTCCGACGTCTGTTGTCGTTCTCTCCTCTGCTGTGGATTGCTGCTGTGTCACGTCTATCGTATTCAGTGAGGGTTCAATTCCGTTCTGTTTCAGTTTTGGTGTTGTGGTCAGTTCTGATTGAGATGTCTCTCTGCGTGTGTTCAGAATTAAGTGGTTTGGTTTGCGTTCGTCTGCGTTTGAGGGTCTACATTGGCTGGATTCTGCTGTTCAGAATTGAGGGATTGTCTCTGCTGTTAATTCGAGGTAGGTGGCTTATGGATTCGACTTGTGTGTTCGACCTTGGGGAGTTTCATTCCGGTTCTGAGTTTAAATGTGTTTTGTCTTGCAATTGTGGTTGCGATTTGTCTGTTTGATGGTTTTTAATGCTTACAACCCCCAAGGTTGTTTTCTCTGAAAACCTATATTGTTTTTGACATTGTTTTGATGCCTCTGTTGTGTAAAAAATCGCCTCTGTTCTCTGCATTTTTCGGCATGTCCGAACTTCTGTCCGACCGTTGAAGTTCGGACATGCCCTTCTGCACTTAAACTTTCTGAAGTTTTCGCTGTGTCCGAACTTCTGTCCGAGCTTTGAAGTTCGGACACAGCCTTCTGCATTCTCTGATTTTGGCTTCGACTTGTGTCCGAACATTGATGTCCGGACACAAGTTCGGACTCTCCACGTCCTGTTTTCCGAAGAACGTCCGAACATCCGTCCGAACTTGGATGTTCGGACACCTCTGACTCTCCATCTGTTTTAAGGTTCGACTTGTGTCCGAACATTGATGTCCGGACACAAGTTCGGACATCTGTCTGGTTTTGCCTTCTGAGTCTCGACTTGTGTCCGAACATTGATGTCCGGACACAAGTTCGGACAGGCTACTGTTTTGGCCATAACTTGCTCGTTTGAGCTCTGTTTTGACTCCTGTTTGCGGGTTGGATTCCCCTTCTGATTTCCAAGCTATCTATGAGCTTTCTGGTGCCTTTGGTGCACATGCTTATCTGTATTTAAGCTTCTGTTTTGGGACCTAGTTTCTCTGTGTCTGAGCCTTTGGATGGCTGGTTACGCTGTCTCGTAGCGCGCTATGTAGGATCCTTCTGTTCACGGGTGATGTTCCCCGTTCTGTTCACGGGTGTTTACACCTGTTCTGTTTACGAGTGAGGTTTCCTCGTTCTGTTCACGAGCTGGTTGCTCGTTCTGTCTGTATGCTGTGATTACTAGTGTCCCACTCTGTTTTTCTGCTTCTGTCTACTTCTGCTCTGTTAGTCCCTTAATGATTGGACTTCTGTTTCTGATTTCTGATATATTTGTGGATTCTCTTGACTCCTTCTGATTTGTCAATTTTCTGTAAATGTTTTGAGCATGCTGGTTGATGAAGTTGGTCATCTACTGGGCATAGTTGTGTGCTCATTCCCCTACTTCTAACGCTTTTGCAGATTGATTAGCGAGGATCGTCTCCCCTCAGCTTCTGGAGTTTTGTTGCTTTGTTTTTAGTTTCTCTTGAGACTTTGTATTTAGATTTGAGCCTTTGGGCCTATTTGTTAAGCTTCCGCTTCTGATATTAGTTTGGTGGGTTCTGTAATGACTTTTGGGGATGTTTTATCCTCTCTTCGATAATACTGTGTTGAAGTATTTCGTTTGGGCCTTATTTGATTATCTGTTTAATTCTGTTTATTAGAGCCTTGCGTTATTATGTAATAATACGCGGCGTGTAATACCCCTAACTCCTAGGCCAGTGTTGGGGGTGTTACAAACCCTTTTGTCATAATATCAGCAAATTGGCTGGTTGTTGGAACATGTAGGACGCGAGCTTGCCCCAAGGTGACGCGTTCTCGCACAAAGTGAATGTCGATTTCGATGTGTTTGGTGCGCTGGTGTTGGACGGGGTTATGAGACATATAAACGGAGCTAACGTTGTCGCAGAATACGATGGTGGCGCGAGTATGGGGAGTGTGCATTTCGTGGAGGAGCTGACGGATCCAGCAGGATTCGGCAATGGCATTGGCAACGGCACGGTACTCAGTCTCAGCACTAGATCGAGAGACAGTTGGTTGGCGTTTGGAGGACCAGGAGATGAGATTGGACCCGAGGAACATACAATAGCCGGAGGTTGAACGGCGCGTGTCAGGGCAGCCGGCCCAATCAGCGTCGCTGTAGATGGTGAGTTGGTCGAGGGATCGGATGTGATGGTGAGACCAAGAGATGGTGTTCCTTTGAGGTAACGAAGGATGCGTTTGAGTGCGGTGAGGTGAGCTTTGCGTGGGTCATGCATATGAAGACAACATTGCTGGACTGCGTAGCTGATGTCAGGGCGAGTGAAGGTGGGGTACTGTAGAGCACCAGCCAGGGAGCGATAGGATGTAGGGTCAGGAATGGGCGGCCTTGCATGTGCTCCAAGTTTGGAATTTGTGTCGACTGGGGTTTTAGAGGGTTGCATGTGGTCATGCCGGCGCGGCGGAGGAGGTCATTAGTATAGGTTGTCTGGTTGAGGTGTAGCCCGTTTGGGTGACGGGTGACCGCGATGCCGAGGAAGTAGTGGAGTGGGCCAAGATCCGTCATAGCAAATTCATGAGTGAGGGCAGTGATTATGCGGTGTAGGAGGGAGGTGGTGGAGGCTGTGAGGATGATATCGTCGACATAGACCAGTAAATGGGCTTGGTCACTACCACGATGGTAGACAAAGAGGGATGGGTCTGTTTTTGCAACTGTGGAAACCGAGGGTGAGTATATGAGTGGCGAATCGGTGGTACCACGCACGTGGGGCCTGCTTGAGTCCATATAAGCCTTGCGGATTTGCAAACATGGTTAGGGTAGTGTGGATCAACAAAGCCTGGTGGTTGTTGACAATATACGACCTCTGTGAGATTGCCATGAAGGAATGCATTTTTGACGTCGAGTTGATGGATGGGCCAAGAGCGGGCAACAGCGAGGGTAAGGATGGTGCGAATGGTGGCGGGCTTTACAACGGGAGAGAAAGTTTCTTCGTAGTCGAGGCCGTGTCGTTGAGAGAAACCGCGGGCGACCCAGCGAGATTTATAACGCGTGAGACGTCCATCTGCATCAAATTTATGTCGAAAAAGCCACTTGCCAGAGACAACATTAGCGTTTGGTGGACGAGGTACAAGATCCCAGGTCCTATTTTTAATCAAAGCATCATATTCCTCCTTCATAGAGGCGTACCAACGGGGGTCGGAAAGGGCGGTTTTGTGGGAGGTAGGGACGGGGGAGGAGGTGACGGTTAAATTGAGGATTTGTTTTGGTTTGGTGATGCCGGCTTTGGAGCGGGTGACCATTGGATGTGTGGAGATGGAGGGAGGATGGGCCGAAGAGGGGCTGGTATCGGTTGTGGGCTGGGATGAGGAAGAGGGTGTGATTGGGGCCGAGGAGGGGGAAAGAGGAGTGAAGGTGCGATCCGTGGCACAGGGGGATGGTGTGTGGGTTTGGTCGGTTATGTGTGGGGTTGGGGAACTGGACAGGTGTTGGGCCAGAGGTGACTGGGTAGTCACTGGGGGCGAATGTGGGCTGACGGAAGCAGTGGGCTCGGGGTGTGCTGAGGTGGGGACGGGTAAGATAGCACAATGGAAGGGGGAAGTCGGGTTGGGTGGGACGGGGCGAGGGGATACGTGTGGGGCCAGGGGTGGGAGTTGGGCTGCGCGCGAGGGGGGAGGAGGGTTGGTGTGGACGCGGATGTGGGCCGGGGTTGGTAGATGGGCTTCGCGTGTGAGGTAGGGGTGGCTGAGTGTGGAATTAAATACTGAAGATTGAGTCGGTGGTCAGCCTCACGTGTGTTAGGTGTGCGAGATGCGTACAGACGTGGGGAATGATATAATGAATATGGAAAAGTGTGCTCATCAAATGTAACATGGCGGGAAATTATTACCTTATTGGTGTCTAGCGCAAGACAACGATAACCCTTGTGTTCCGGTGCGTAGCCAAGGAAAATGCATGGGGTGGTGCGGGGTTGTAATTTGTGGGTTGTGGTGGATGCAAGGTTTGGAAAACATAGGCATCCAAAGGGGCGAAGGTGATGATAGGTGGGTGGGCGGTTGTATAACATTTCGTGAGGGGTGCGAAAAGCGAGGGTGGAGGTGGGAGTGATATTTAGGAGATAGGTGGCAGTGGACAGGGCTTCAGCCCAGAATTGAGAGGGCAGGCGACTGTGAAAGAGGAGAGTTCGAATAGCATTGGTCAGGGTGCGAATCATACGCTCAGCTTTGCCATTTTGTTGAGATGTATGGGGGCAGGAGAAGCGTAATATGGTGCCGTGTGTGGCCATATACGTGCAAACTTCGTGATTATCAAATTCTCGACCGTGGTCACATTGGATGTGTTTAATGGTATAGTTAAATTGTGTGCGGACATAAGCATGGAAATTTTTGAGTATCGCAGGAGTCTGAGATTTATTTTTAAGAGCAACGTCCACACAAAATGTAACGACCCCAAAACCACCCTAGGAGTTAGGGACGTTACACGCCGCGTATCTATTACCTAATAACGCAAGGCTCTAACAACGAAACCCAAAACTGAAACAAAGTACACTTTTATTAACTGAAAACAGATTACAAGGTCTATCTGACATTACATGCGAAAGCCAACTCATTACATAACAGAATCAAATTACAAAGGGCCTTAAGCCACAACTACAATTACAAAGTGAACGACGAAGCAGAAAGCAGAGCGGAGTCTTCAAAGGAAACTTAAACCTGCAAATCAGACGGAAATAGGGGTGAGCCAAACTATAGCTCAGCAGGTGATAAACTTCATCAGCTGAGCATGCTCAAAACATATACTGAACATAATCGTACTAATACATAAGCTTAGCAAATCAGACCGAAAGCGTAACAGAAATCAGATAGAGAATGAAGCTTTCTCAAATCAGAGGAGTGACAGTCAGAACCGAAATAGAAGTTGTCAAATCAGAGCAGAGAAGCAGAAACTGAGCAAATTGAACAAAAGTCTTAAATCAGAACAAAGCAACCACAACTCAGAAGTTCATATCAGAAGCTCAATCAAAACAGAGGTGGGACACTAGACACCAGCTGACACATCAGAAGGACTCATATAACGTCCTATGGATCCGAAGATCCCACAACAGAAGCCGTAGAGACAGCTATGGACCCGTCGGTCACTAAACATCCAAGGGACCCTGAGAGAGATAACAGAAGGGAACCCAAGGGAAAAACAGAAGGAATTCCTGCGCAGCATGCTACGGGACAGCCAGACCCGACTATCCAAGGCTCAGAAGCTAAACATCTAGGTCCCAAAACAGAAGCTTTACAAAACGAAGCAGAAGCCTTTAACAGAACAGAACAGAAAGAACAGAGGGCCAAAGCACATCAAACGGATCATAAACCTTTATCAAAACAAAAGTCATACACTGACTAGCAAACAGAAGCGTAGAAGCTCAAACACTCTTTCTGAGCAAATCAGAGTTCAAAGGCTTATCTAAGGCTTTCAAATTAAAGTACACATATACATGTGCCAAAACATATCAGAACAGATAGTACTCGAGAAAAGGAATCCAACGCCGCAAACGGCACTCAAAACGGAGCTCAAACGAAGGAGTTATGGTCAAAACAGTGAGACGTCCGAACTTGTGTCCTAACTTCGAAGTTAGGACACAAGTCGATTTGAAAACAGAAGGGAAATACACAGTGTCCGAACATCGAAGTTCGGACTGATGTTCGGACGGTTTTTCGGAAAAAGTTACGCGGTGAAGTCCGAGCTTCGAAGCTCGGTGATTTCAGAAAAACGGGGTGTCCGAACTTCAAAGTTCGGACTGAAGTTCGGACACGCCCAAAACTCGAAATACAGAAGTTCAAAACATGCTGTCCGAACTTCGAAGTTAGGACAGAAGTTCGGACAGCACGAAAACAGCAGAACAGAAGCCTCGAACAGAACAGAGACATTACCAAAACTTCACCAATCTATACCAAAGTATTACCCACACCAAATCAGACATAAATACAGAGGAACCATGGGGTTTTTGCCATCCAAAAACGCAAACACAACGCATTAAATCTCACACAAATCCCTGAACAATCCTTATAAATCCCAAATCAGCGGCACTCAGAATTCACAAAACAGAAGGAGATTTACAGATGTAAATTCACCATTGTCAAAGCAATACTTACATAACCAAAATATACGAATCAAAATACTACCCACGGGGTTTTAACGCATTAAAAACGCAAATCAGAAATCACCACAAATCAGAGAGTCAAATAAACATATACGGAAACATTGCTCGAAACCCCCGTGGGTGAACACACACAACTGAATCCATCTACCACCTACCTCACATCCGACGCAAAGCCATCTCTGCGGACCTGACAACAATCTCTACTCGAATCCCATCCCGAAATCACAAACGCTTGCACAAATCAAAGAGGAACCACACCGATAGGAGGAGCCAGAATCTTGAGTGAAGAACGATATCCCCAAACTCGGAATTGTCAGACCCGAACCACCAACGCAGAAACTAGAACCATAGATTATTCGATTTACAGAGAGGAGAAGATTTGAGGAGAAGAGAGCAAAGGAAGGAGAAGGAATGTGCACGCAGAGCGGGAGTTGAGAGAGGAATGTTAGAAACTGACGTGAGGGAAAGATCGTGAAATTAAATGAAGAGGGAAGGAAAATAAGAATGAGATATTAAAAAGGAAGTTTAATTCCTACTTATTTAATGAGTAGCAAAATAAAAAGGACCTTCCCTCTAACTTAAGACAATCAGCCATAAATGACATAATCCCGCTAGAACGAAAAGAAGAATATTATTATTCTCCCTTTACGGAACCGAAACGAAATAAGAGTAGAACGAAATTAAATAAAATAAAAATCTGGGGCGTAACAACATACCCCCCTTAAAAAGAATTTCGTCCTCGAAATTCGACGAAACCCAGAATACTAGCAGATGCACTTCAAATGTAGGAACACTACGAACACGAACCAAGAGCTAACGCTCAGAAACGAACTCACTACTGATTGACCGACAGAAGAACGTGAAGATGATCACAAACACATAGCTCTAAGGCACCGAAAGAACACTCACAAAGCTATCACTCAGAATACACTAGCTGATTCGATGATAGAGGAAGCAAAGCAGAAGATCACTGAAGGGCAGCACAAGACACAGAAGGAACGCTGACATAGCTCAGAAGCTTTTACCACACATGAGCTGACACGCCGAACACACTGCCAGAGGAACTAAGCACAAGATTACTGATGGCTAACTTGTTGGCACAGGAACAACACTTACTCATTTCAGAAGCTCTATCCTCAAAGGCTAGCACTCAGAGTTTACTGGCTGGCTCACTGACAAAAGAAGCGAAACAGATGATTACTGAAGGCTAGGCACGAAGGCTCAGGAAGCATAGAAAAGATGACCACTCGTCTAAAAGTTCACCTCGCTCGAGCTAACACCACCTCACAGGCAGATTCACTACAGAATGAGCGAAACACAAGATCACAGAAGGCAAAGCTTAAAGGCTTAGGGCAGTACTCGCACCAGCTGCTGACTGACAAACTGAAGGAACATAACAAAAGATACTAAAGCTCAGCCTAGAGACACAGAAGAGAATTAACTCTCTCAGAAGATGTCTTCTACAAAGGACCAACCAAACAAATCTCTCAAACCCACACCTCAAGCCACACAAACCAAAGCTAAACACCCTCTGAAACACACACTGAAGCACCCATTTCTCCCATCACACACTCAAGACTCTCAGCTAAGATTCTCACCCAAACACAGAACTTCACAGGCTAAGCTCACACCACAACCCACTCAGAACTAAAGCACAACCTACACTCCAGAACACACGCTGAAGCGCTCCTAGACACCCATCCACAACTCGGACCTCGTAATCCAAACCCACTCATCACCTTAGCCAAACTCATCTGATCTCGCACATCTCACAGCTCGATCACAACGCACTAACTCACGTCCCAGAACACACACAAACCCACGTCACCAGCACACAACTCTAACAAACCGGAACTTGCATTCGGTCATCCTTTTCCAAAGGACCCGACTCCCTCGTATTCAGACTCGAGCACAAAAAGCACACAGACAATCAGACACTACGCTTCCGCTGCGCTACTCTGTTAGTGGACACCACAGAGCAGACGCACTCAATAGACTCCAAGAAACAAGCAAATCATATAACAAACAGCAGTCAAATCACGCAGCAGGCAATACACAGCACATAACAGGCAAGGACACGGAAGCGTAGGCATGCAGACACCCACAAAACCCAAAGAAAGCCAAACCTGGCTCTGATACCACTAAATGTAACGACCCCAAAACCACCCTAGGAGTTAGGGACGTTACACGCCGCGTATCTATTACCTAATAACGCAAGGCTCTAACAAACGAAACCCAAAACTGAAACAAAGTACACTTTTATTAACTAGAAACAGATTACAAGGTCTATCTGACATTACATGCGAAAGCCCAACTTCATTACATAACAGAATCAAATTACAAAGGGCCTTAAGCCACAACTACAATTACAAAGTGAACGACGAAGCAGAAAGCAGAGCGGAGTCTTCAAAGGAAACTTAAACCTGCAAATCAGACGGAAATAGGGGTGAGCCAAACTATAGCTCAGCAGGTGATAAACTTCATCAGCTGAGCATGCTCAAAACATATACTGAACATAATCGTATACTAATACATAAGCTTAGCAAATCAGACCGAAAGCGTAACAGAGATCAGATAGAGAATGAAGCTTTCTCAAATCAGAGGAGTGACATGTCAGAACCGAAATAGAAGTTGTCAAATCAGAGCAGAGAAGCAGAAACTGAGCAAACTGAACAGAAGTCTTAAATCAGAACAAAGCAAACCACAAACTCAGAAGTTCATATCAGAAGCTCAATCAAAACAGAGGTGGGACACTAGACACCAGCTGACACATCAGAAGGACTCATATAACGTCCTATGGATCCGAAGATCCCACAACAGAAGCCGTAGAGACAGCTATGGACCGTCGGTCACTAAACATCCAAGGGACCCTGAGAGAGATAACGAAGGGAACCCAAGGGAAAAACAGAAGGAATTCCTGCGCAGCATGCTACGGGACAGCCAGACCCGACTATCCAAGGCTCAGAAGCTAAACATCTAGGTCCCAAAACAGAAGCTTTACAAAACGAAGCAGAAGCCTTTAACAGAACAGAACAGAACAGAGGGCCAAAGCACATCAAACGGATCATAAACCTTTATCAAAACAAAAGTCATACACAGACTAGCAAACAGAAGCGTAGAAGCTCAAACACTCTTTCTGAGCAAATCAGAGTTCAAAGGCTTATCTAAGGCTTTCAAATTAAAGTACACATATACATGTGCCAAAACATATCAGAACAGATAGTACTCGAGAAAAGGAATCCAACGCCGCAAACGGCACTCAAAACGGAGCTCAAACGAAGGAGTTATGGTCAAAACAGTGAGACGTCCGAACTTGTGTCCTAACTTCGAAGTTAGGACACAAGTCGATTTGAAAACAGAAGGGAAATACACAGTGTCCGAACATCGAAGTTCGGACTGATGTTCGGACGGTTTTTCGGAAAGTACGCGGTGAAGTCCGAGCTTCGAAGCTCGGTGATTTCAGAAAAACGGGGTGTCCGAACTTCAAAGTTCGGACTGAAGTTCGGACACGCCCAAAACTCGAAAATACAGAAGCTCAAAACATGCTGTCCGAACTTCGAAGTTAGGACAGAAGTTCGGACAGCACGAAAACAGCAGAACAGAAGCCTCGAACAGAACAGAGACATACCAAAACTTCACCAATCTATACCAAAGTATTACCCACACCAAATCAGACATAAATACAGAGGAACCATGGGGTTTTTGCCATCCAAAAACGCAAACACAACGCATTAAATCTCACACACAAATCCCTGAACAATCCTTATAAATCCCAAATCAGCGGCACTCAGAATTCACAAAACAGAAGGAGATTTACAGATGTAAATTCACCATTGTCAAAGCAATACTTACATAACCAAAATATACGAATCAAAATACTACCCACGGGGTTTTAACACATTAAAAACGCAAATCAGAAATCACCCAAACCACAAATCAGAGAGTCAAATAAACATATACGGAAACATGCTCGAAACCCCCGTGGGTGAACACACACAACTGAATCCATCTACCACCTACCTCACATCCGACGCAAAGCCATCTCTGCGGACCGACAACAATCTCTACTCGAATCCCATCCCGAAATCACAAACGCTTGCACAAATCAAAGAGGAACCACACCGATAGGAGGAGCCAGAATCTTGAGTGAAGAACGATATCCCCAAACTCGGAATTGTCAGACCCGAACCACCAACGCAGAAACTAGAACCATAGATTATTCGATTTACAGAGAGAGAGAAGAGAGCAAAGGGAAGGAGAAGGAATGTGCACGCAGAGCGGGAGTTGAGAGAGGAATGTTAGAAACTGACGTGAGGGAAAGATCGTGAAATTAAATGAAGAGGGAAGGAAAATAAGAATGAGATATTAAAAAGGAAGTTTAATTCCTACTTATTTAATGAGTAGCAAAATAAAAAGGACCTTCCCTCTAACTTAAGACAATCAGCCATAAATGACATAATCCCGCTAGAACGAAAAGAAGAATATTATTATTCTCCCTTTACGGAACCGAAACGAAATAAGAGTAGAACGAAATTAAATAAATAAAAAAAAATCTGGGGCGTAACACAAAATGTGTATAATCATCGAGTAACACAAGATAATATTTATTGCCACTAACACTTAAAATCGGCGAGGTCCAAATATCACAGTGCACAATCTCAAAAGAATGTTTAGTGGTGCTAATGGAACGTTGAAAAGGTAAACGGGATTGTTTTCCCATTTGACATGACTGACAGACGAAGAATTAATATTATTAAAAGGAATTGAATTTTGGATGGCAAAGGAACGTAATGCAGTGGCACCTGGGTGTGCTAAGCGCGCATGCCAAGGAGGAGGCGGGACCGTGGTGGTGAGTGCTGTCGGCAGAGGGGATGCAGTGGTGGCGGTGGATGACTGGATAGGGTAGAGGTCACCTCGACTATTGCACCGGCGGATCACGGTCTTGCTGCGTAGATCCTTAACAGAGAAACCATATGGGTCAAATTCGACAGAGCAGTTATTATCAACAGTAAATTTTCGAACAAATATTAGATTTTTAATAAGTTGTGGGGAAACAAGAACGTCACGCAATAAGAACGGAGGAATGTGGGGGAGCCAAT
The DNA here is from genome assembly GCA_023374045.1 of Limonium bicolor. Lineage (NCBI taxonomy): Eukaryota > Viridiplantae > Streptophyta > Magnoliopsida > Caryophyllales > Plumbaginaceae > Limonium > Limonium bicolor. Next base: position 11,207 of record JAIOTZ010002069.1, on the reverse strand, counting down.
GGAGGTGATCGATAAATGATTCCCGTTGCCAACAACTATACTGGAAGGAGATGAGCCTGACAAAATAGTGGGATCGAGTATACCTGTATTTGGTGTCATATGAGTCGATGCGCCGGTGTCCATATACCACTGTGAATCTGGATAGCGCGAGGGAGGAGCAAGTGTGTTGAGGGCGGAAACGAGACTCTGTTGGTCCCAAGAGGGGGCCGAAGTCTGATGATACAGCGCATGATGTTGGGGCTGTTGTGGTCGTGGGCCCAGGATGCCTTGTGCAGGCCAGGAAGGGGACAGCACGGGCTGAGATGACAGCATTTGCAGAAGCTGGTGTTGGAGGGAATTGGAGGTGGAGTGGGTCGCACTGGAGTAGCCACGTCCATGGCCTTTGCCTCGTGCACGCCGGTTGGAATTGCGTGGAGTGCTGGAGCGGGAATTGGAAGATGACGGCGCGACAGTCAAGGAGGGGACAGCAGAGGCGTGTGTGTCGGGTGGTGTGGTTGCCGAGACAAGGGCTGTGGCGGTGGGTGCAGATTGAAGGCGGCAGGTCTCCTCCAGTATTAAGGAGCTGCGGACCTGCTGGAAAGTAGGGAAAGGTCTCTGAAATTGGATGATTATACGGAGATTAGAGAATGACTCATTTAAACCACTGATGGTTTGGAGGACCAAATTTTCATCGGTGACAGGGCTGTCAACATCTGCGAGTGCATCCGCTAGGGTTTTTAATTGACTACAATATTCGTTGATGGTGAGGGCGCCTTGGCGGAGGCCGCGAAATTCGGCCTCGAGTTGAATAGCGCGAGCCTTCTTATTATCCCGGAACAGGTCTTCAATAGTTAGCCAAACCTCATACGCGGTGGCGTTGTTGCGCATGATCAGACCGAAAATCTCTTTGGATATGGTAGCGTATATCCAGGAAAGAACTGTGAAATCTAGAAGGGGCCAGCTTTCGTCATCAGTGGGAGGAGTCCCGTCGATGTGGCTAAGGAGATTGAATTTTCCAAGCGTGATGAGGAAGAGATGCCGCCATATAGCGTAGTTCGGCGGAGATTGGGTGAGTTCAATTTTGATGTGGTTGGAGATGGAGTTGACATGAAGAGCTTGGTTGACAGCAATAGCGCCGGGGGGGAGAGGATGAGATGTCGTGGGGAGGGTTGTATTACGGCGTGACGGTGAAGCAAAAATAGTATGTCGAGCCAACAACAATTGTTTTTCGTATTGAGCGGAGGGAAGTGATGTGTTGTTGGGGTGAGGGAGGATCGACAATGTTTGTCGTTAGCAGGAGGAGAGGGAGGATCGAGGAGAGGATTGTTATCCATGACGGCTGTTGTTGTTGGGAAAGCGAGAGAGGTGGGGAAGAGTTATTAGAGGAGAGAGAGTGCAGAGAATCGAAGAGGATCGGTAAAGATTAAGAGACTGATACCATGTAAATAGAGAATATTATTAACCGTGATTTACCATTGTGTACAGAGAGAGATATATAATAGAATTACAAGAGAGGTGAGGCCTAGAATTAAGGAGGAGAGGCCTATGTTATGGTAGTGTACAACGGTAATGAGTATTTTTCTAACAGATTTATCTCCATTCTGATTACACCCGTGAACTAACCCGTATCTAACCTTTCACTTTGTGACTTTTTTCCTTCCTATTAAGCTTCATTTTGCAGGACTTTGTTATTTGTCTTGATCTGGTACATAAACTCCATCTGAAATTGCTTCATCTTGTTGACGATATTGTTCAAGTGCTTCGTGTAATATGCCTGATATCATCTTCGACCATGCTCTTGTTTCCTCTTATGATTTTGAGATTCGATTGCTTCATTGGTACTTGCGGTCGCCTTCTTTGAAACGGACGACCAGCTCATATACTGTCCGGTATTCCATAATTTTTAGTCAAAGGGAAACAGATGGGTATATTGCTGTTCAGATTTCATCACCGTTTGAATGTTTAAATATGTATAATTAAGTGGTAGGATCCTTGAATATAGTTTCTAGGTTGGTTCAATCTCTTGTTTATCGGCTGTCATAAAAGGAGGGCTAGGTTCATGGTATTTGAATATAGTCTCATTTGCAGTTAGAGTAGATCAGTAATGGCTAGGAATAGAGGCTAATTAATCTGTCTGTTTTCTATTTTGACGTAACCGTGTTTCACCAGTTAATCTAAAAAGAAATGTGAGGACAAAGTCTGCTTCATAACCTTAGATTATGGTTTCGTAACGTCCAGTGTTTAGAATGGGTTCTAATTAAAAAAGAGAGGAATGTAAGCACACAGAACGAGTGTTGTATTAACATACTTGATTATCTTTTGTCTTTGGTGACTAAACTGCTCGTCATAAAGGTAAAATAAAACAGAAGATATAACCGTTTCCTAGAACTCGTCTATTCATCGATATTGTTTGCTCTCTTGATTTGTTTCTTTCATTGTATAATCAGTGCTTTATCTCTATTTTGTTGCAATTTGTTAATTAATTCTAACCTTCATTTTAAGCCATAGTTTAAGTCCTTTAGGTCCTAGCCATTAGGATAGTGGTTGTCCCTTGCACTTAGTGGGTCATGTGTCCTTCTTGGTCAAGGTGACACCCAAACCCTATGACACACATCTAATAAAATATGTATATATAGTATAAAAAAAAACATTGAAACCTCTCATTTCAAGTTTTCTCTTAATTCCTTTCAGACCTCTTGTTCCCAAGACTCAAATTGTCTCTCAAAAATTTCTACAAGTTTTCCATGACATGTTGATAACCTCCAAGTTTCTTATCAGATTTTTTTTTTTTAAAAAAAAGCCCAACTCGGCCCAAGCCCACAATTGGCCCATTACCCAATCCAGTCCATACCCATGTCAGGCCCAGCCCCTCGGCCCAAACTTATGCTGAGCCCAAACCCATTTTCAAACCCAAGCCTATTCAGGCCCAACCCATTGCAACCCAAGCCAAACGGCCCAAGCCCAAACTGATACCCAGTCAAGCCCAAACCGGCCCAATACCCAGTCAAGCCCAATACCCATTCAAGTCCACAAAAGTCAAATCAAGTCCACAAAAGTCAAACCAAGTCCAAAAATGTCAAACCTTGACCAAAATCGTTGACCTTGACCAAAGAACATTGACCTTGACCAAAAAATGTTGACCTTGACCAAAATCGTTGACCTTGACCAAAAAACATTGACCTTGACCCAACTTTGACCCAACCTGGACTTCAATCCAATTCAAACTCGACCTCAATCCAATTCAGACTCAACCTCAATCCAAACCGAACTCCAATTCATTTCAAACCTACTTCATCCAGCTCAATTCAACTTAAACCCAAATACATTTCATCCAATCGATACCCAACTTGTAAATTCCTTTCAAAATCCAAAAACCAAAAAGAATTTCAAACCATCATTTTATTCAAGTTTCATCAAGTTTTCAAAGAAACCATTTTGTGGAATTTTAAAGGAAAAACTTTTCTCACATCACAGAAAACTCTTCTCAAATACAGAAAGTTCTTCTCACATATATAGAAAGTTTTCTCCTAAAACATTTCTCAAAATCAGTGTTTCTTCGAGAATTCCGAACTTCAAAAGTTTTCCAACTTAATTGTCCACTCAAATAAACTGTTTTCGGGGAGCAAGAAATGTCTAACCCCTTCAAAACATTTCCTTCATGGTTAGAACATCACTTGTCTCCCTTCCCAAGATAAAAATCCGAGGCGGGGCACTGGGGTCATAACCTCCCTTGTCGCAGTGTGGATCTCTTTAGGCGGGGCATTAGGGTGACAAACCTCCCCTAATTGCAGCCTAGATTTTTACAAGGCAGGGTGCTAGGGAAGTAACGACCTTCCTAGTTGCAGCCGGGATTTTAGAATCGTCTAACTCCCTTCCGCTCGATTTCAATATTTTCGGTTTTTAACTTTTTAAAACCCGGGAGTTAGAGACGTTATTAGGGTTCGACCGAGAACATCTCATTTATGGTGTTTCTCTCTGAACCCTATTTTTCGACATAAATTCATTGCCCCATCTTTCGAGCCTCGGCACTTACTATTAGTTAAGTGCCGTGTTCGAGGGGGTACATAGGGTAATCCCTCAGGATTATCCGCCCTTTTACAACAAAAATGATTTTCAGTTTTAAAATTCTAAGAGAGACAATTCTGAACAAATCAATCCAATCCTTTCATTTGAGCTTTAACCCATAAGCACTCCTCAATCCTTTCCTAAGCAAACCCAAAGTCACAAGTCTCACTAATATATGACCCTTTATTCTTAAATGCTCCCGAACAACCTTAGTCATCTTAAACGTGAAACATCTTCAAAACCCGAGCACTTGTTAACCAAATATCCTCTTCCACACTCCATTTGACCATTCAAAAATCCAAACTTTGCAAACACGAAAAACTCCTTAACTCCAGCAAATGATCCAAACACCCCTTTACTAAAAAATGACCAAAATGCCCTTTTGCTCCTCAAAACTTCCAGCATCCTTTTAAACTCGTGAAAGTCAAAACAACCTCAAACCTCTCAACATTCAAACCAATTTCACTGACCAATATTTCAAGAACAGCCTATTTCTTCAAACTCTTGGAAATCATCTGTTCTTCAGTCCACACTCAATCATATCCATTGGCTTTAAATTGAATCTCTCTAATAAGGTTTTGAAAGAAGGCAATCCCGACAATTGGAGACCGAGGTTTCCTCGGGCACCAATCCGAAGTCGTGGTCGTTGCCACTTCTAAGGGGTGTAACCCAGTGAACCCACACAGAATCTTTGGTATGACCAGATAAGTCCAATCCATATCAGAGTCAATTGACGGTTCTTAGAACCTTCTCCTCCCTTCCTAGTTCCTTAGGTCAAACTAGGTGGCGACTCTAGTCAAATCGCCTTATAGAGGCAAAGTCGCGTGAGCCATTGAGAGCGGGTGTAGTGCTCACTTGCACTCCCCTTATGCTTTCTGGGAGAGACGGACGATTTAGTAGGTATTTGAGGGATGCAGATTAACGGGTTTTCACCGTCCACAGAATGCATTTTCTAGGATCTAGGCTTCTCAGCTAGTTCGTATTTAGATAGACCCCCCTCATACCGAAAAATCACCCTCCACACCTTCTATTAAGTGGATTCCCTTCGTGTTTGCACCGAGTATTAGTTTTAGTTCTTATGTTTCTACCATGATATTTCGTTCAATTGTTGTTGACTAACACCTTTCAAGGACTATTCCTGGTGTTACTGAGTTATGCCGTTTCATCTGGCTTGTGTTTATGGGTATGTCTGGTACCATATCGCCTTGCGGTACATATTTCAAACTCTCTTAGTCAGAATTGTAATATCTCCCGTCTCGGGTAGACCATTAGTGCTTTCGCTTCGTGTTCTTGGTTGGGTTTAATATCCTCTTTAGTGAAGAATGATGTTTCCCGTTAGCTTTGGTGATTGTTCTGGGATTTCTATCCCGTTCGTTGAACATCGACGTGTCCATGTTAGGCATTCACCTTGCTGTGTTTAGGCTGGGTATTCATTTAGCTATCATGTGTTTCCTTCGAGATCCTTGAGACATATTAAATGTCGGTACTTAATAATCAGTGCTCGCCGTACTTCCTCACTCTTATTCATTTTCCTTGAATGAGTTCTCTGATTCCTTAGACTCTTTAGCTTACTGAGTTCTTTCTCTTAATCGTCCGAGGTGGTTAGCTGCTCTAGTCTGACTTTGCAGTGCTGACCGTGGTGCGGAGTTGACTACTTCTGTGTTTGTACACTACTCGTATACTTATGTGGGGTACCTTACTGATACATTACTACTTACCCGACTAACTTATAAGTAAGTCTGTTAGCCCCGCAAGCTCCTTGGAGTGCGGCTCGTCCTACATCTCGTTTTGTCACATCGTAGTGTTTCTGTCATACGCCTATGTGAAAGTATTCTGTTGTCTACCCTCTTGTATCGTCCTTTGATAACTTATTGTGGTTCTCATGAGTTTGGTTTTAAAAATCAGAGGTTTAAAGAAATATTTGAGTTTGAAAGAAAAGAGTAAGTTGAATGGTCTTGACCAAGTCTAGCTTCTCGATGACTGGTATATTCTTAATTACAATGGTCAGGCCGTTAGGCCCTTTTATAGGTTTCGTTCTTTAAGTTCTTAGGATTCGTGATCCTAATGGTTTCATTCGCCATCGTGGTACTTTACTAAGTTCTTCTGGTCATTCAAAGTTTCTTCTGTCTCCGACAGCCCTGTTATTACAGCACTTGCCATGGAAAGTGCGTCATGCAGGCTGGAGTTCGGTTCAATACACATACCGGTTATGGTATTGCTTCCATCCGTACTGTATTTGGTAGCCTTATTGGCCCTTCATTTGATCCTCTAATCCTGTTAATCAATCTTCTGAGTAGCTTCCTATTTGTCTTGACATAGCAGTCATTAATCCGGGTAACCCCCATTCTGGGAGACCCCTTTTTCACTTAGTTCTGGGTCATAGTTTATTGCCCGTTCTCACACGTTTATCGTGGTTACCGAGGCATATATCTTGTTTAGGCACTACATTGTAGTCCTGTCGGAGTATATTGCATAGGCGTTCTCGTAGTTGTTTGAGCTATGTTGTTAGGTATTGTAACCTCTTTGGTGTTTAGGTTTGGAGTTACTTACTTTTGACTAGTTTCTTAGTCAGTTAACATACCGTTGGTGTTATTCTAACCATTGCGGTTCCGTGGACATGTGTCTCGGGTTTTGTTACTTCTCTTTTTCCACTTCATTGCACGGTTGGTGCTTTCCTTCTTGCTGGCCAAGCAGGGTTCTCGTGAATGCTAAGCATTTCGCCCCATGCTGCCATAAATTTCAGTCTCCTATGGATAGAATTCCAATCTTCCGCTATTAATGCGGGTAATGTTGTTCAAACGGGTACTGTCTCCGGGATTTCCAGTTCTTGGAATCAACCGTATGACAAGTTTATTTCTCATATTACTATTTCATAACTGCCAGATCGGGTTTCCCCGAGTAAGAGAGGTCTTTCCATCTCTCTGGCATTCTTTTGCGAGTTTATAAACGGGGGATATGGAGGGAGGGTTTGATATTGTAGGTATCCAGTACACACTGGAAGTTCCTATCTAGCGTACCTCACACGCTATCGCTCAACCCTCAACCCCAAAATCTCTTATTCCTAACTCGGTATTTCCTAAGCTCGGTATTCCAGTCATCAGAGAGGTACTCCGCTCTGATACCACTTTTTGTAACACCCCTACCGCTAACTCGTTATTAACAACTAATCACCTCGTTCATCATTACATCACAACGGATAATCCAATACAACAGTGAGTCAAACAATGTCGTTAGCCACCCACGTGACTAAAAGGCCTAACTCAAATACAGTAACGGTCTGATGGACCGGAATACCCGAGTCCTTAAAAATTCAATCATCATTTCATTTCTAAACCGAGTCATACAACTCTCCAGTTAATACAATACTCAACACTTACAATCCATATACCGAGTCTTTACATTATAAATGCCGATAACATTTCGTCTTACACCATTACAACTGCAAACGTAATTAAATAATCTACCCATGCATAACAACAACACCGTCCTACTCTCGAACGGTAATCAACTCCATAGTACCTGAAAAATAATGGGTGGCCCAAAGGGGCTCAGCTTTTGCTGGTATGGTAGACGTGCAACCCACTACTACCGGGTCACACCCAACTAATAGTCGTCTAAGCATGCGAACAATTTTATTTAAATCAAAACATGAAATGCTATAAACACACAATGTAACACCCCTCTCCATAATCACGTAATAATCTCTCTCGTAGCAATAAATAAAACGTCTTACTACGGAAAAATAACACAATAATACTCACTCGGGTGTCACCGGCCATTACTCACCATGCGAGCAACGAAGCCAAACTATATCCAACAACCAATCATAAACAAACTGCTAACCGCTATGATAACGAGAATATTCCTATACATCATACTAAGTCCATACTCATAAACATCGACAAGTGAGCGTCTACCCAATCCTGAAGATACATAACCGTACCATATTACAACTTCACGTGCGGTAATAAAAATAAACTCTAATTACCCTGTTCCCGCACTTCGGCTTCGGCGATAATCAACAACCTGCATATGGTGTAGTATCAGCGATAGACGCTGAGTATGTCGGGCCTGGACCCTATTGGTCACTTAGTCATTTTAACCATCTTATTATTAGATTGGTTTCATGCTTTACCATTTTACAGTTATAATCAATACTGTAATATACATGTATAATATACATAATCCTCCATCCAAACATTCATAAACACATAACCATCCATCCAACCCAAACCGTCATAAAATAATTCAAACAACAATTGCATATCGAACGTAACGAATAATAATACTGAATAAACGCCGTAGCGAACACCATCCTTTATTAATTTAATTTAATTTGGCCTTCAAGGCCCCATCCATATCGAAATGATTACAGTATAATGTACAATGTACAATCATCGCCGTAGCGTACAGTTTCCATAGTTAATTTAATTTGGTCTTTAAGGCCCCATCCAACCATGCTTAATTAATACCAGTTGGGCATCATGTTAAGACAACCCGATAACCTCACCATGGACAATATCCTCCCGTACACACAAAGGTGCTCATTTCGCCAGAGGTCCGGAGGCCCCTGACTATTCTCTTTTGTCTCGTAAGACGTCCATATAAAAGGCCCTAGCCACCTGACCCACGATCCAAATAGGGCTCATTGGGTATAAACCTGGAGCGGAACCCGATCAGGAACCCCTCAGTGATCACAAATGCGCAACCAAGTAGTTCGTAAACTATCGGGATTCCTCACCTCAACTCATACCATCTCTCTCTCATAATGTTTAAGATATGCTCTTAGTCTTATGGAGAATATAATTTATTAGTTAGCTTCCCAATGGGTCTCACGCATACCTAGAAGTAATCTAGGTCATATTCATGTTCGAGATCCATGCTCTTGAGACCGACAATGTCGTGACTCGTCCCTAAGTATTTTACTTAGGTTACCACATACTTATATTAATACTATGGGTATTATATCAAGTAACCGTCATGTTATCACATTAACGTATATGTATGTTTATATAAGCCGATCTATAGTCGACGTAGTGTTAGTCCCGTAGGACGCTCGTGCATAAATAAATAATGCAGTAACACTTAATCACATACATGTATCCACACACATAACACACAAGTTATATCAACCAAATCCGAGCCCAAGGAGTTTCCTTAGGACAACTCGGATCAAACCCCTTTACATACCGTTCACCAAGACCTAGGATGCGCAGTGTAGACCACTAGCTCGTCAAGCGCCTCCGTCTGAAGTATGATCTAAACGGTAATAAAACTATAAGTCAGTCTCCATGACTAACTACATCTGGTACTTCCGAATAACAAGTAACCCCGACAGTTCATCCCCGGATTTCTACAGTTATTTGTTACGGGTTTCTCTAAACCGGTCGGGTGTGTTACTAAGACTCGTATGTCAAATTATTTCGACTTTTAAGTTAAATTCAGTATACTTCTTTAATCTTATCCACCATTAAATTTAGGTATATAACCTATAGTTGCATGTATGCATGCATTACCTATTATTTGTATTATTTTTCAAACTGTATTATTTTCCCCACCATCCATTATATACATTTATATATTCTCCATTACCTTAGCAAATTATATTTGCATTCAAAAACTCATAATCAATTAAGAGATACAAAAGTAGTGGCAGGAGCGAAAATGCTAAAACATTACCAAAGTAGTAACCCAAAATACAACTATACAAGATCCCTGCACTAAGAAATCGCTCTTTCTAAAAAGCATCTATTCTTTAGCAGCTTCTTTGCAGCAGACCCTTCGACCGGATGAGACACGCTCTCCTGAGAGTTAGATTTTCCAACGGCCTGATGAGAGCCGGCAACCCCCTGGCGCATACCACTGTCGGGAGGAAGGAAGGAAGCCTGACCAGGCGACGACCGAACTTCTCAAAATCCTCAAGGAAGTTGCTCTTCTGAGCAACATTGTCAAACTCCAGCTCACTATACAAATCATCATCCAAAACTTCCCCCCTCTTCAGAAAGTACTTGGAGATGGTCTGGCGACAAACATTAGTAATCTTCCGGCTCTGAGAGCCGAAAGCCTTCTTCAAGTGGGCAATGATGGTTCCTTGCTTCTTCGCTAGCTCCTCTTGGGCCCGACGGGCGTAGGCTGTATGCTTAGCAACATCTTCCTCGAGCTGTAGGACCTGAGCTCGGTAAAGATCACGGTCAGAACCCGTGGCAGAAAGTTCCTCATTCAGCTTGTCAATACGATTGCTGAGTTTCTCAACATGTCTTAGAAGATTTTCAGAATCTGGTTGAAAAAGGAAGAAGAGTAGGATCGGTAAGAATAAAACATAAGGATAGAAGACGGCCGGAAAGAGACCAATAAAACTTACCCTTGGCCGGGACCTTAGCATTCTCGGATTGAAGGAAGGCCGTGGCTTCCTCTAAAGCCTTCACCTTTTCCTCCAGAGAGACCTTCTCGGCCGCAAGAGCAGCTTTACCGGCGGAAAGAGCCGTGTTTTCTTCCATCAGGGACTGCTTCTCTTGATCAAAGGCGGTCCGAGTCTGCTCGTCCAGGGCGTCCCTTTCCTCGGCCAATCTGGTAAGCTCATGAATGAGTTTGGCTTTGTCTTCCACTAAAGCCTCATTCTGTCTGGTCAAAGCCTTTTTGTCCATCTCAAGGGACTCGGTCTCTTTCTCAAGAGCAGCCTTCAGGTCCGCAAAGTAAACCTTATCTGAGCAAGGGAATCCACCTCCCTTTTGTGAGCAGCTTGTACCTGCCGCAACAAAACTTCCAAGTCAGACAAAGCATGCGGAGGTATCATGACATCCTTTTCGCCGGAAGCTTGGCTGTGTACCTGTTTTAGGATACTCTCGGTTCGGAGATTCTGGTTTCTCAAAGCAAACATCTCTTCCCGCAAATTCTTTAACTTCAATTCGTACTCATCTCGAAGGCAGACACACTCATGGCGAGATGACCGTAATTCTTTGTTTAGAGTGTCCGTCCTTTCTTTCACCTTGCGGTCAATCTCGTAATTTACAAGATCAATGTAACTATCGTGGGAAGAGCGGGTCTGCCTCAACTCAGCTTCAATATTGTTGGCCCGATTTTTCTCATGTTGCAGATCAGATTGGAGGTCCCGGGTTTGAACTTCAGCACTTTGGGCCATTGACATAACCTAAAGGAAGCAAAAC
>JAIOTZ010002068.1:0-24335 GCA_023374045.1 Limonium bicolor | reverse complement strand
TTTCTCGAAAACGTGCGCTAAAGCTCTATTAGCGTTTTAATACCTTATTTGGATCCGTTTTCTTCGGGGATCATTTCCGTATACTAATTAGGCGTGAATAAGCCTTAGGAATCCTTACGATACTATAACCGAGGTCTCGTACCTCCTATGGTTATTTAACGCTTGTTTTAGCGTTTTCGCTTCTAAAGCGTTTTTCTCATTTCTTTTGGATTTATTTTCCTTACCAAAATTACTTAGGCACTATTAGGCCCTTAAATACCATATTAAAATAATCACCATATTTAAGTTCGGGGTATTTCAATCAGCCAAGGTCAAGGGAATATGTTGACCATAGACTAGATTAAGTGATTAAATGTTACTTTGCAATATTTGGTTATTATTCACAAACAATGCCCATATTTTGGGTTTGTGAAAACTTTCATTAGACATTTTAATGTGTGGCACATTATGTCACATTAATATATTTAAGGGTATTCAAGACCCTAAAATTAAATAGAACCCATTTTGGAGACAATCTCCCCAAAAATGTGCTTTAAGGAAGTTTGGTGTACATTTTGTGTCCTAATGAGTTTCTGAGCTTGGTTTCCCTTGGAAACGGTTTTAATGTGTTCATTTATGTGTTTAAGGCTCAGGTTAAAATTTAGGTCAAACGGGAATCGTTTGGATATTATTCACCCTAAAAGGTCAAAGGGTGTAATTCTTGCTTTCTGTTAAACTTGTTGTGTTTAATTTATTTTCGAGGCATGTTAGGCCTCAATTAATTGATTATATATTTAATCAATATTAATTAAGTAGGGGTATTTCAGCGGAAGGACCACTCATCACAAATGAGACTATTACTTGGTTGAAGCGCAAACGCAAATTAGGTGTACTCTTAAAAATTGATTTCTTCAAAGCTTTCGACTGCATCTCTTGGACTTTTTATCGATATCATGCTGGGATTCTTTGGCTTTAACAACACATGGAGGTCATGGATAGAGGAATGTATCTCTACATCGGTCATTTCTATCCTAATTAATGGTGTTCCCTCCCCGCCGATCAAACCTAATCGCGGAGTTCGACAAGGGGACCCACTTTCGCCACTATTGTTTGTTCTCTGCGCTGAGGGACTGGGCTGGTTGTTGGATGAGGCAACTCGAACAGGTTTGAGGAAGGGAATTTCAGTGGGAGTAAATGAAACAATCATTTCCCACCTACAGTATGCTGATGACACACTAATTTTCTGTCAACCTGACAGAGATGAATTACAAACTGTTAAATTGTGCATCATGGTTTTCTCTGAGATGTCTGGTCTCCACGTGAATTGGTCAAAGCCAGTGGCCATACCGATCAATGCAAAAAATGATCAAGTTAGCATGCTACGGGCAGTTATGGGGTGCCAGATCGGCACATTACCCATAAAATACTTGGGTTTCAATATTGGTAGCAGCCCCTAGAGAATATCCACACGGAAGCCGGTAATAGACAAAATCTCCAGCAAGCTTTCTGGATGGAAAGCAAATTCCTTGTCAAGGGTTGGTCAACTTATACTAATAAAATCAGTGCTGGATAGTTTGCCAATATATTATCTCAGCCTGTTTCGGATGCCAAAAAGTGTCATAAAACAGATTAAAAAGATGCAGCGTCAATTTTTGTGGAGCAATAACAGTCGACCAGGAATTCCTCTTATTGCTTGGTGCAGTTTATCTAAACCAAAAGCGCAAAGAGGTCTGGGCATCACTGACATGGAAGTCAAAAACACTGCACTACTTTTCAGATGGTGGTGGAAGTTCCAACGGGATGATGGGAAGCTATGGAAGAATTTAATATGCTCAATATATAATATTGATGTTAATCTGCCAATTACAGATAGCAAATGGAGCCAAATAAAAGCAGAAGGAACTTGGAAAACAATCTTATCTATTGCTACATGGAAACTGTCAACTACACAGCTGTTGGATTCAAACATTCGCTGGGTTATATCAAGTGGCAACAAAGTGCGTTTTTGGTTAGATATCTGGATCGGATCACAGACTCTTCAAGCTCAGTTCCCACGCCTTTATCTGATAAATGACCAGAAATACGCTACTATCTCAGACAAGGGTCGATGGTCAGGAGCTTCATGGGAATGGGCTCTAATATGGAGAAGACCGTTATTCATTTATGAGCGAGCACAAGCAGATCAGATGTTCACTCTAATAAATTCTTCTCCCCCTTCATGCGTAGATACAGAAGATCAAGTGAAATGGAGTTTAACCAGTGACAGAATCTATACTGCTAGATCCTTCTATGAAGCCATTATCTCCCAGCAAGCTCACAGCCCTTCTACCTGGTGTAGATCCATTTGGCTCCGCCTAGCTCCACCAAGGGTTGAATTCTTGGTATGGTTAATTCTGCAGAAGCGTGTACAAAGAAAAGACTTGTTCTTCGCAATAAATCTCATTCCAATCGGCCTGATGAGATGTGCTCTCTGCCGTGCATCAGTTGAAACAGCGGAGCATATCTTCATTCACTGCAGCTCCTCAAGACAGCTGTGGGTTAGAATTTTAGATTGGTGGGGAGTGTTATTCGTTTTCCCCCAATCCCCAACCGATTTGTTCCTAGCCTGGCAAGGAATGGCTTATGGGAAACACAACAGTCTCTGGTCATCCTCCCTACTATACACTCTTTGGGCACTCTGGAACCAGAGAAACAAGATGATTTTTGAAGACTCCACCCCTATGTGGGAAGAAGTAGCAGAATCAGTTAAGAGACTAAGCCTAGAGTGGTGCTGACAGAAGCTTCATCTTCCCTCTCACGTTATTTTATCATTGCGAAATCTGTTCACCTTACTCTCCTATTAGGCTCTACTTTCTTTGAATTTTAATTTTCTTATGCAACTGTTGACACCGTGAGAATGGCTTTCAGCTGCAGTACCACCATTCTAACTGGCTTTCCAGTCATCTTTAAAAAAAAAGGATCAATTACACAGCATTAACGCATTAGGAAAATGCACTTAAATCAATTGCTAAGCATTAAATATGCAGTTGCATATCATTTACCTAAAACAATTCGACCATTGTCTGGCCTTCACTCCTCAGCTTCCAAAAAAAAAAAACCCTAAATTGACATGGGTTCACAACATACCAGCTATAACTATTAATTATGCAATACTAAGAGCATTAACACAAAATAATAAGAACTAACCTACGTAACCTAACCCGGTAAAGTGGAAGCCTTAATCAAGTTGGAATTTTTATTCATACATGAGATGAGAGAGCAGTACAAGTGGAAGTAATGACGGATTTCTTACTTGAATTCATCTTGTGAGCTACAAAGTGAATACCATTAGTTGTACTAAATTGGCGTACTTTAAAAACATGAAATTCAATATCATGATATCTAGCATAAAGGTTTACCTAGCCAATTGCAAAGAGGCTAAGACAATCAAAACTCTGGTAATGTATTTTTTTTTGGAATAAGGGATGAGTATATATATATATAAATCAATGGTAAAAGTAGTGTAGCAGTAGATACATAGGGGACCTATGTATCTGATAACTAGATATGCAAACGACTGCGGGTAAGGTGGAGAAGGAGAACCTCCCCCGTAGTGTACAAAAATAGCCTTGAGCTGGGGATCAACAAGTCTCAGCTCAGTGATCAAATACAATAATATTACACAAAAATCTACTCCTAGGACCAGAGAACTTTATCAAGCCAATCAAAATCCGAACTGGAGGTTTTCATCTTTGTCCATATGATAGCTTTGATGGCCGCTTTGATGTCTCCAATAATGAGTGAGGGGTCTCTGGCTTGGTTGGCCATGGCGCGCTTGCATCTTTCAATCCAAAGGTAGTAGACGACGCAGGAAATTGCTGCTCTCTTCACTAGGTTGATCGGGCGATGCCGCTTGCAGTAGCGGATGATCCAATTTGAGCAGCTGCATAGGCTTATCCGGTTTGTAGGGATTCCCACCCAGTCACAGATAGTCCACCACACCCTGTTAGAGTACTTGCAATGGAAAAAAAGATGGTTGCTTGTCTCTTGAGCACGCTCACAGAGCCAGCATCTGTTAGCAAGATATATGCCCCATAATTGGAGCTTATCGCAAGTTTTAAGTCTGCCTTTCAAAGTAATCCACAAGATAAATTTAGCTTTAGGAATAGACCAAGTTCTCCAACAAACCGTATACCAGCAAAAGTTCTGCGCAGGGGAGGAAACATCTTTATAGAAGGAACTGACCCTGGGGTGGGAGGGGTAGGAATTGAAGAGAGAAACGGCATCATTAGTAGACCCACATTGCTCTATCCACCAGTCCCTGGCTTGGAGAATGGATTTCCAGGTCCAAGGATCATTACCTTTAGCATAAGTCGTCCAGATACTGCTTTGGTTAGATAAGAAGAGTTTTATGGATCCATTGGATCCAAAGGCGCTCCGAGCTATGGATAATGGCAGAAATGGTTTTGAGTGTAAAGCACATGTTCCATTTATGGATGTCCTTAAGCCCAAGGCCACCGTTTTTCTTGGTGTTTGTGAGAGCGCTCCAGGCCACAGAGGGAGAGGCATTACTGTCAGGCTCACCAGACCAAAGGAACGAACACAGGCATTTAACTACTCTTTTGATAACATTCTTTGGGATTGTGATGCAGGAGGCCAAGAAGCCAACTATACCAAAGAGAGTATTTTGCAACCTCTTAGGTTGGATAGCTTTATATATCATAAGTAATCCTTACGCTCTTAAATATTTTTGGTTTTAATGTATTTGTTCAAAGAATGATTTGAAATTGTGTCATTTCTGACTAAAACGATTTAAGTTTTATGTTCTTTCTTGACAATACAATACATCTGACAAACACATCTTGGAGTCTCCCGTGTATGAGTATTAAGTTTGTCGGCCGCAACACCTGCTCTAGATCTCCTCGTGAGCATGATACACTAACGAAGATCAGTGTTTAAGTTTCACGAAAGAGGAAGAAAGAATATCTATGTTTGAGTTCACTAAAGAGGAAGAATAGAGATGCCAATGGTAACTACCCAAAGATAAAGGTGGCCTGGGGATCATGGATATCGAAACCAAGAATGCGGCCCTTCTATTAAAATGGTGGTGGAAGTTCGACCGTGACGACGGTAAACTTTGGAAGAACACCATTTGCTTAATTTATAACAAAGATTTATCTCTGCCCATCACAGACTCTTCCTGGCAATCTCACCGTAGAAAAGGAATCTGGACTTCTATTCTTTCGATTTCAACATGGCACCCGATCTACTGTAGGACAATCGCTGATAATCTAAAATGGGCACTTGGTAATGGACAGAGAATTCGGTTCTGGATAGATGTCTGGATTGGGAATCAACCTCTGAAAGTTTCGTTCCCACGGCTATTCTTAATTAGCAACCAAAAAACAGCAAACATATCAGAGCTAGGATGGTGGAATGGAGAAAGCTGGGTGTGGAATTTGTCATGGCGTAGGCAGCTCTTTGTGTATGAAACCGCACAGGTACAACAACTGTTTGCTATCCTTGACAATCACGCCCTCCCCCCTCAAGTGCAAACGATTCCCTTGCCTAGGCTTCTGGTGGAGAAGAGAAATTCTCCTCAAAGTCTTACTATGATTACGCTACATCACTGCGATCAGGAAGGACAGAGTCCTGGTTTCTAGCATTTTGGCAAAACTTTGCCCCTCCTCGAATGGAACTTCTAACGTGGTTCATTCTCCAGAACAAACTGCATACCAGGGACAATTTATTTGCCAATGACCTCATTCCCCTAGCATATATTTATTGCCCGTTTTGCCAGGAAGCAGTAGAAACTGTCCCGCATCTACTATTGCACTGCCCTGAAGTCAGAAACCTTTGGACCTCGATCCAGCGATGGTGGGGTATCCAGCTCACCTTCCCTCAATCTCCAAGCGACCTTTACCACCTCTGGCTAAGCTACTGTCATCGACGAACGAAACAGCTCTGGATGTCATCTCTTCTCCACTCGTTCTGGATAATTTGGAGCACTCAGAATAAGCTGGTCTTCGAAGGCATTCCTGCAAACTGGTCCTCAGCCGCAGGTTCGGTCAAGCGGCTTTCTCTGGAATGGAGTCAACACTCACTGCTCTGCTGCCACTCGAGTCTACCCCTAGATTCGCTGGATAACTTATTTTCCCTCCTCACCTGTTAGCATATGCTCTATAATTAATTACTATGGTTTATTATTCTGCAGTTCTCTTATTATAAGCCAGAAAGGCACTGTGCCAAAGTATCGCTACTTCTAACTGGTAATCCAGTCTTTTATAAAAAAAATGGTAAAGGGGAGGACGGTACGTGCGGTGCGGCGTGGCAAGGGGACAAGAAAACCCAAGGAAAATAGGAAGATTTGTGACAGTGATGGTGAGTGGTTATTTTTCTAAAGGAAGTGGAAAGAAGGTAAATTATACGAGATAAGAAATGAAAGACGGTGAGAGTTTTGACAGTAAATAAAAATAAATGTATATATGGGCCATTTTCTTTATAGGTAATTACGGAAAGAAAGTTACTATCTCTTAGTAGTTTTTTTTATTTTTAATGGTTGGCACCGGGCCTTGTATTGATGAGTGGAATGAAATAATGTATGTACAGACAACCAAGAATGGAGGGAAGTAGGGGAAAATAGAAAACAAGCTACAAACAATTGGTTATTCCTAAAAAATTACACTGCTAGAAATGCATTAAAACTTAAAAAACGACCAAACCAGAAGGCAAAGATGCCTCGTAGGTGCCAATAACGGGGACCTTCCCTGAAACTGAGGGAGCCATCTGAGTACTTCAAGTGGCAAAGGCCACTCCAAAGACTATATAGCATCCGCACGAAGCCAACACAAAGATCTCACAACAATGCTTTCCAACGATGGAATAGACAATCATCGTGAAGAAACGAATGCATATCAAGAGGGGGGGGGGGGTGATCCCATTCAGGTTGCACCATCGCCAGACGTTAAGTTTCATTGTTTCAAACGGATCCCAATTCATCGCAGCATCCGGGTTAAAAGTTTTTATATTTCTATCTTCCCATGCCACCAAGCATAGAGCTCTAATTGTTGCCCTCCAAGCCCATTTAATTTCTTTACCTCGGATCCAATCATCCCATGCCATGAAAATCTCCTTGATCTCATATGGGAGTGTAACGACGATCCCCACCACCTTAATGTCTTCCTCCAGATAGCATGAAGCTCCCTACACCACACCAGCGCATGGCTTAGTGTTTCCATACCCACATGACATCTAGGACACAGACTTCCAGAGATGGTCACCAATCCCCTTGTGAAAAGTTGGTCCCTTGTACATACTACATTACGGTGTATTAGCCAGCAGAAGAGCTGTCCACGTGGTGAAGCATGTGCAGACCATAACGGGGCAAACTCCTCTATAGTCGAGTTCTGTGTGACACCTTGCAGGGCTTGTACTCCTCTTTTGACAGAGAAGACGTGTGCCCCATTTGCTCCCCAGGCAAGCAGGTCGCGCCCCCTGAGAGCGGTATGGGCACATTGGAGACACCTCAACATCTCATTGAGCATAGTCTCCTCGTAGACAAATAGCCCTCTTCTCCACTGAAAAAGCCAGCATACGACCCCCTCTCTCATGACCGCCATCTCACCCACCGTGGCATCTTTCTGATCTGTTAGTTGAAAGAGCCTTGGAAACACTTGGCAAAGGCTTCCCTCTTCCAGCCACACATCCTTCCAAAAAACTCACCCGCGAGCCATCGCCTATTCGCCATCTGATGAGGCCATGGACTGAGCTCATCAATTCCAATCGCCAAGAGAAGACCGCACACACTCTTTCCAAATACCAACCTCCGTCGATGAAGCTATAACTCGCCAATCTATGGAAGATGAGGGATCAAACCCATAGATTGAGCCTAATAGTTCCTTCCAAGCCATTCTCCTCTCATTATGATATCTAAACCACCACTTCATTAGGAGCGCAGCGTTCTTAATCTCAAGATCCACTAGCCCCAAACCACCGGCATGTTTTGCTTTGAGCATCTCCTTCCAAGAAATGAGGGCCAATTTCCTTTTCTCTGTGCTGCCCCAGAAGAAGTTTCGCTGCATGGATTCAATTTGCTTTAGAACTTTCTTCGGCATCCGGAATAGGCTCATGTAGTAGGTCGGGATGGCCTGAAGAACCGCTCTGATCAACACTAATCTTCCAGCCCTTGAAAGGCACCGTACCTTCCAGCCACTTAGGCGAGCTTTGATTTTGTCAATCACCGGTTTCCAAGTAGCGCATCTTTTGGATTCGCACCCAGGGGAGACCCAAATATGTACACGGGAGAACATCCCGTTCGACCTCCAGCCATTGGCACACCTCATCTGCCTCGATCTCCGTCAGGTTTAGGTAGAAGATCTTGGATTTATCCCAATTTATGTGTAGACCGGACATACTCGCAAACAGTGCCACCATTCCTTTTGTCATAATAACTTCCTCAATTGCCGCATCGCAGAAAATAAGTGTGTCATCTGCAAACTGTAGATGTGATATGGATTTTTCATCCCTTCCCACCCTCATTCCTTTTCTTGCCCCAGCATCTATCCCAGAAAATAAAAGCCAGCTCAATGCCTCGGCAACCATCACAAATAACAAGGGGAGAGTGGGTCCCCTTGTCTTAGTCCACGCCTGGCTCTGAAGGGTGCAGTAGGTACACCATTTACTAGCACCGAAAGAGAGACTGAGCTAATGCATGTCATAACCCAGCTCCTCCACTTCCACCCAAAGCCCATTAGTCTCCCCATCGTATCTACGAAGTCCCATGCAACCGTATCATATGCCTTTCTGAAATCGATCTTCAGAAGAATGCCTTTCTTACGATGTTTTTTCGACCATCTGATCACCTCATTTGCTATGAGCGGCCCATCAAGAATACTCCTTCCTTTCACGAAGGCCGTCTGAGTCTCCCCAATAAGCTTTGGTAATACTAGGCTCAATCTTTTCGCCATCACTTTCGAGATGATCTTGTATACACAACCCACCATACTAATTGGTCTGAAATCATTCATCTCACAGGCACCATTCTTTTTTGGGATGAGCGTCACCCATGTCATATTACACTCCATTGGTAGCACACCTGTAGAGAAGAAAGATATTACCTCATCAATGAAGTCGGCTCCGATGATGCTCCATGTAGATTTGATGAATTTGAAGTTGAACCCATTGAAACCTGGTGCCTTGGAACCATTAGTTTCCCAGACAAGGGAGGTGATTTCTTCGGGTGATGGAGGGGCTTCCATTGCCGCCGCTTCTAGCGTCGAGAGCCTCGGACGTCCAACACATGGAGGCACCATGTGCGTCGTGGCACGATAGGCGAATTGCCTTCTAAACTCCCCACAGATAGCCCTTTTGATTACCACGGGGTCCTCCACCCATTCGCTAAGCACTTTCCATTTCATGATGGAATTATACCGTCGGTTCATACATGCCTTCAAATGGAAGTATTTCGTATTTCGGTCTCCCATAGCCAAGTGCTTCTCACGTGACAGTTGTTTCCAAAACCGTTCTTGTAATCTCCAAGCTTTAAACAACTCTGCTTGTGCTTCTCTTCTTTGCCTCAACTGAGAGTGGGACAGCCCACCCGCCACTGCTACATCATCAAGAGCCTGGATCGACTCTTCAAGCTGGTCAATTATTCTATCAATTGAACCGAATACATTCTGGTTCCATGCCCGGATAGGTCCCTTCAATGCCTTTAGCCTCTTGGAAAACGAGTCACCAGCTGTGTTTGGCCATGCCTCTTCAATAAGTTGCTTGAATCCATCGTTTTCAAGCCATACGTCAAGGCTTCGGAACGGCCTTCGGCCCCATGTGCATTCAGGTTCAGTTACCACCACTAGCATTCTGTGGTCCGACACCAACCACGGACGCACCACCAGATGTAAGTCACCAAAAGCCAGCACCCATTCAGCCCCAAAGAACGCGCGGTCTAGCCAGCTCATCCTGCTGCCACGCTTCCATGTAAATTGCACACCCTGGCAGATCAATTTCGTTAACCCCAAGTCATCAATCCATCGTTCAAAGACCCTAATTCCTTGCGTCATGGAACGCTGGATATCCACATCTGTATTAACACGATGCATGGGGCATCGCACTTCATTGAAGTCACCTAGGCACAGCACCGACTGGTTGCCTTGGCTAAACCATTCTCTCAGTTCATCAAACATACCCCTTCTCTCTTCAGCATCAGTCGATCCATACACAAATATTATATGTCCAGAAAAACCAGATTTAAGTAGCACTACTTCTACTGCCACCCACCGTGGTCTGACCCAAGATTGAATTACCTGCACAGCCTCTTTCTCCCAGAGTAGAATTATCCCACCCGATCGTCCCACAGCCTTCTCCTCAATGACGCCCTGTCGGCTTCCAGAACTCCAAAGGTTCCCGATGGCATCAGCAATCCCGCTGGAGCTTTGTGTTTCTACTAGAGCTAGCATATTTATCCTGAGTCCCTTACCTCTTTTTTGATTCTCCATTTCTTTCCCTGTCGTCCCAGCCCTCCTATGTTGAGCACCGCTATCTTGGTCATGGGAGCTTGCCGGGTGCATGGAAGCCAACCGAGAAGAACGACGCACAGCGTTTGCTTTGAGGATATTGTGCAGACTTTTGAAAGATAAGTTTGGATTTGGATTCTCACATTTAAGCGCAGCCGATAAGTCCACGTATAGTTGAGTCTCCTTCTCCAGGGAGAAAAAGATCCGATTTGTGTGTGGAAGGAGTTGTTCCTGTAGGGGGCTGCGGCTATTTTCTTCTTCTGGGGACAGGGTCTGAGTAGTGTTTTGGCAGATAGTTGCATCAGATGCACTATCTCGCACCACTTCATTTTTTCCAATGCGCTCCCTCTCACCTTTTGCACATGCGCCGCCCTACTACCCCACACAACTCGAGTTATCGCATAATATAAGGTGTAGTGGAGCGGTATGGCCTATCTTTTCCCCCACCATTCCCGTAGATACCACCATATCTGCTCCACCCAAGTACTTTGTCCTTTCAATATCATTCTTTAATATGACATAATTCTCGGGCTTGCTGTGCTTTACAACCCATGATTGATTTTTCCTTATATCCCCATGCTCCCATGCACATCCACTGGAGTCCACGATTGATTTTTTATTATATCCCCCATGTTCCCACGCACACCAACTGGGATTTTGTGAACAATTTGAATATTCTCCACCATACTCATGCGGTTCTGATCCCCTGCCACATCATCGATCAGTCCTGGCCCATTATTCGTATTTCCCATTTCCCCACCGCACCCTGGCACCAACCTACCCTGGTCGAGCTGTATAGTGTTATTACTGTACACTTATTCATTTCATGCCCATGCATACGCTCCACCTCATCATCCACACACTCTATCCTTGTTCCAATCATATTCCTGTCGCATTCCACATCAGCAGTCTTCATTTTACTTTCACTTCTTTCTGTATTTGCCACGTCAAGTTCCTCTAAGCCTGCTATTGTGTCCGACATCGCCACTTCCGGTGAGGCCGACCAGGTCGCGTCCTCCGGCGCCATAGATTTTGATAGTCGCCCCATAGTTTCCAACTGCAGATCATAGTCCCTGTTGCCGTTCATAATTCCACTATTTCTCGGATCCCTCAGGCTATCCTCTACATCGTCACTCATCCCCATATCCACATCGTCGAGGCCTGTCTTTGGCGTGGATTGGCGCTCCTCGGAAGATTTGTATGGCAGATGGTTGTCTGTTAGGGAGTACTGGGTGTAAGGCCAGTCATTTTCGTTACCTGATTCGCAGATGGAGACCCAGGTAATTGTGTCATCTACATGGATTCGTCTCTTGACCTGGATCGGTAGTATATTCTCGGTCTCTACCCATGCGAACACCTCACCATACCTCATGAGCCTCTCTTCATCGTCTACCACAGAGATAACGGTCCCGACACTGCTAGCCACCACCTTGAAGTTATCGTATCCCCACCCTTGTAGTGGAATTCCCCGGATGACCACCTTAGCAAGTCTGGATTCTACTTGTGAATCTGAAGTCCATGGGGAAGCCCTCAGTAGCGCATCACATGTCTTTAGTCTATCGATACACTCTGTTCTGATTTCACCTTCCCGAATGAGTAGCACGCATTTGCGCTGACAAATCCGGATCATCCCCGCAGTCCAGTTGGCTATAGCCATGACTCTCCTTTCCATTTCTGTGATCGTGCTGTTATTCTTCCATTCCAGAAGGATAGCATGCTTGAGTAGGTCATTGAATGGAGAGTTTGGAAGGAACAAAGCTTTCGTTGCCGTGTTTTGGTCCGGTCGCCCCACCGAAGCTTGGGTTGGCATCCCCTTGTTATGCCCTGATCGAGGTATATGGATAGGATTGCGTTTCCCTCCACCCAAATGCGTTCCCTTTGGTCTCGCCCACTGGGTAAGGATAGCCCGACTTCCAAGGAACCTTCCATCTAACGCTGAGATTGCTTCACCAGCCTCCTCCCTCGTTTCGAACCCCACGAAGGCAAACTCCCCTCTACCCGATTTTGTAACTCCAAGGAACATTCTTACCACATTACCGAACGGAGAAGAGATTCTCCATATCGTTTCCAGCAGCATACCCCGATGCAGATTTCCTAAGAACATTGTATGGACCTCCTTCCCTACTACCACTTCTGGGTGTGTCGACCAAACCTTCCTCCACTCCCGCTGGAGTCTTCCCAGAGATGGCGCAGGTTGTGCCCTGGCTGTGACTTCATGGATGCCCTTCTTTGCCTTGGATGCAAATTTTTCACTCTGCGTATTCCACCCCTTTCCACCGCCAGTTTCGTTGACCCTTTCGCTCTTCTCGCCCTTCTCGC
Source organism: Limonium bicolor (assembly GCA_023374045.1). Taxonomy (NCBI): domain Eukaryota; kingdom Viridiplantae; phylum Streptophyta; class Magnoliopsida; order Caryophyllales; family Plumbaginaceae; genus Limonium; species Limonium bicolor. The sequence continues at coordinate 11,544 of JAIOTZ010002068.1, read as the reverse complement.
CTCTCTCCTCTCTCCTCTCCTCTCTCATTGTTTACTAATGTATCGTAGTTAGCGATGATTTTTTTTACTAAGTAATAAGCTATATAATTATTTGACACTAAAACTCAAAAAAGATATTTTACTAACTTTATTTACAAATTATTACATTTATCGGTCATTACTTATAAAAAATAATAATTATTTGTTGGTAATAGGTTAGAGAATTTTCTTGTCATCACTAATTACTTAAAGGTTATTATTTTTGTCACTAGTTTTACAAAACTTAATTCTATCATTACTTTTAATAGATTTTGATCCAAAATTATTTGTTTGCATTTCGTTAATATTTCATCACTAATTATTAAATTTTGATAAGAAAATTTAATCTATCACTAATTTTTCGTTAGCAATGGAGAGTTTTCTAGTAGTGATATTCTAAATACTTTATCATGTTCGTGGAGAATTTAAAGCAGTTGCAACATCATTGTGGAGGGGAGTAGGTCCCTTGCTAGTTGGCATCCAAGATCTAGGTTGCGGCTTCATTGCAGTCGGATTAGTACATACTTTCCAATGTAGCTTATTGAGTCTTGGCCGCCTAGCCACGCCTGAAGATGCAATGGTAGCTGCTGTTGAGGAAACACTTCTTTTCAGTGCACGACTTATGCACCCAAATGTGATGATGGTTCAGATGTCAATGTCAAAGATAGGGAGTTGATAGAGAGCTCGGTTTGGAACATATTGCCAATGCGGTCGGAGGGGGGATTCATCAGGACGAGGAATCTCTGGTGGAGAAGAAGGGTGTCAAATGGTGATGAGCTTCAGCATGCCCCGGTTAATCTCCACGGATGAAGTCACTTGAGGTCTATTTTTTGTGTTCTCCAGCTGATAGATGAAGCTTGATACTATCTAGAGGAGGTCTTTCTTTCCAAGGCACATTATCTCTTTGGGTAAGGCTGTCTATTTGAGACTTCCGCCCAACCGACTATCAACAATGTCGAGAGTTCCGAATATATATGCTGATGACGGGGTCGCGAACACCTCATTGGAGCTTTTCCCACCGAACAAGAGAGTTTTCTCATGGGGCCTTTTGATGGAGGATTAGGTCTCGCACTTTTCTTGGAGATTAGCTTCTCTTCGGTTCGACTACGCCTAAGGATTTGCGAGATGTTTTGTAATGAGTGCTTCGGACGGAGGAAGTTGCAGCCAAGTCTACGACCATAGTCTAGACAAATTTGAGCTTCGATGATAGTAGGGCTAGGGGGAGAGGCAGGGGGAGATCTTAAAGGAGATGGATTAACAATGGGGAAAGAGGGATAACAAGGGCTTGGCGGGAAATTCTATTCAATGTGAATCAAGTTTGTCACATCTTCCAGTAAATGGTTATAAGGTAATTTATAATCAAGTTATATGAGTACCAGATATTGTTTTCAGTTTAAAAAGCGATAAACTATTATGCGTGCTTTTAGGTGGGTGGTACACTGGTACTTCTTGCTACAAGGATATCATACATGTCCCTCAAATTGGTGATGTTTTGTGTCAGAATCACTCTTACCTAGTAGCTATCTCCGAGGACATTTAGTTATGATGATACAATTTAAATATTTTAAAAATAAATTTACAGAAAGTTTATAGTACAAATCAACATGTGAATCTAGTATAATTCAGTAACATCAGAATTCAATTTGTACATTCTACGATTTACTATTGTTTTCATATACTAAAAGTACATTTATGTATCAATAGTACATTTACACAACCATATATATCAGTAGGATGTAGTCAAGAAATTGGGCTTGCATATACCATTTCCGTGCAACATATTAGTGTTTAGCTGTTCTTCTACTTCTTTTGTAAAGTGGTAATGATATATAAATTTAGAAAAATCTACAAAAGGGTTGGTGTGTAGATTGATGAGTGTCCAAATGAGCATGTTTTAGGGGTGCATTTCATATGTTAAATCAACATTTTTCATGCTCATTTCTCCACTCTAGCTAGTTTTCCTCTAGCTATGTATTTTATTGGTGATTTACATATTTAATGCTTAAACTAGAGGAATAACATATCGAGAAATAAAGTAGACCAATGTGTGGGCGGAATTGGATCCGAAATCGGAGCTAAAATGAAGAAACTGGAGTAGAAACAAGTTGGAGTTGTTTTCTGGAAGTGTGGTCCGTGTTTGTGTCCGGGTTTACAAACCCGGACCACTCCCAGAACACACACTTTCTGCCTATTTTTCACCCTGGTCCGTGTTTGTGTCCCGGTTTACAAACCCGGACCACTTCTAGAACGTATTTTCTGCCCATTTTTCACCGTGGTCCAGGTTTATGTCCTGGTTTACAAACCCGGACCACACCTAGAAGCAACCTAAATGTGTTTTAAAATGCGGAAAAAAGAGAGAGAAGAGGGGGTTGAGACTTCAGCACTCCGGCGATGAACCAGAAGAAAAGAAAAGAAGAAAAAGAAGAGAAGAGGAAGAAGAAGGAGAAGGGAAGAGCTCCACCTCCATTGAAGCTCTGTATCTTATCCATGGCCATTTCTCTTCCTTATCTCCTCTATACTTCTAATATGCTTGAGTAGTCTCCTTGTAGCTAGGGATTTGGATTTTTCCCCAAATCCCCCTAACTCCATGGTTGAATCTTGGATTGATGTTTATGCTATATTTTAGTCCTTGTTCTTAATTGAAGATGATTATTGAGTGATTATGGCCTTTAAGCTTGTCTTTGTTAATTTAGGATTTGCTCTAATTAATTGTCATTTTGTTAAATTGGTTGGTTTTATATCACCGATTAGTTTAGCATTAGTGTGGATTTCTATGGACGTGTTTCCGGAAAAAGAAATCTATACCGTTGGGACTAAATCAATGTTAGTCGATTTTCACTGATTTTGAGATGAGGTTCTCATTGCAACTTAGGGTAGATGTGTGCTTGTTAGGAAAATTATGTGATGGTCAATATCACAATTTATGGGCAAGTGGACCCAATTGAAGTAGTAATTAAAGTGTCGTTCCACTAGGAAATTGACTATCTTAGTAATCCGGTTCAAGACAAATTGTAAACTAAATACGGAAACTAAAATCGGTTGTTGAAGGATTTGGATGGAAAGCACCCTAGGATGGTTATTATCACCTAAATTCACCTCAACTTCACTTATAAACCCAATTCACTCAAATTGTCTATTTGGACTAGTATAATGACCTTCCAAATCATGGAAGAGTCAACTCTTACCTAGCTACTTCCAACTCTCAAATCAAGTAGAGTTCAAATCACTAGATAGCATTAATTACAAGTCCACATTAATACCTTGCAAATATTCGTTAGCTTAGCTCCACCCGCTAAGCTTCAATCCCTTAACGGTTGCATGTCGTTAACATAAGTATATAATTACACTTTATTGCTATGCTAAATTTTGTTAAGGAATCATCTTAGGGTAATATCTATCTTAATCGTTGCTCTGAATATGACATGTTTCTACTCTACTGCTCCCCTCATTCCAGAAACATCCCACGTTCTTGTTGCTGCTCTGCACTGCTTCTGTAATATATATATATTATAATATCATATCATGAATATCCTACATCTTAATTGTTGTTGCACACTAAAGTAATGTAAACAACACGATACATGACTGTTTCATTTTTTTAATTATTTTTAATTAACACATTTATCAAAGATATTATTGAACTCAGTGCTCATATACAATATTTCATTTGTAGGTAACAATATTCCACTCTAAGAAAATCCATAGAGAAAAAGTACCACAGAATGACGACCAGTTGTCTTTAGATGCACTCTCAATGGATGCAGAAATTTCTCATACTGAGCATGAGTCGCAACAACTCCCCAAGCCATTAGATGAGGAGATGATTTTAGAGGATGAACTCAATGACACCTCTGAAATTGGTGACTCCTCAACCACTACAAAAAAAACCAAAAATCTACCATTTGAAATAATTGGTATGTAATCTGCATATTAAGAATCATTACTATAATTTTGAAATACCCCGAACTTATTTAGGGTGATTAAATTACTCTAATACAATATGGAGGGCCTATTAGTGTCTAATGAACTTTGGTAAAAACGATAAATCCAAAAGAAACAAGAAAAACGCTTAAAAAAGCGAAAAACACTGAATTGAGCGTTAAGTGACCCTAGGAGGGATACAACCTTGAAAAGGGTATTGGATGGATTTTAAAGGCTTAATAAGGCCTAAATAATATATGGAAACAATTCCCAAAGAAAACGGATCGATAAAATGAATTAAAAACGCTAATAAAGTTTTAGCGCATGTTTTTCGAGAGAACCCGAAAACATGACCTTGGGTGGTCAAACGAACCCGTAAAAATTATAGTTAATTAAATAACTATAATTAAGCATTAATGGAAGCTTAAGAACCATTAAAATTAAAGAAACGAGAAAAATCCGGAAAATGGGCCCGGTTAGTGAATAGTGCTAAAACCGGGTAAAATAACGAGCGTTTTCTGTAAAAGACGAAAAATGCTCCAGCTTGTATATTATGTGGGGGCCGGTTTTCAGCTGATAATCAGCCCTCTCACACACACTAACTAGCTAAGAGACAAATAAGTAAAAGTAGTCAAAAAGTAGAAAATTAATAAAAACACCTTTTGCACTCTCTCCTCCCATTCTCTCTTTTCCCACCGTGAGCAGCCCTCTCTTTCCTCTTCTTCTGATTCTCCTTCTTCCTCCACGTTTTTGAGCTCCTCCAAGCAGCTTCCATGGTGTCTTCTCACTTTCTCTCCATGCCCAAGCTCCATTTAAGCTCCAAATCAAAAATAAATCACATATTTGAACTCCTCTCATAATCCTCTATCTTTCTCTCTTTTCAAAATCTGAAAATTATGAAGTTTATCTCCATGTGTTTTTCCCATTTGAAGAGAAAATGGTATATTCTTGAAGCTTGGAGTCTCCTCTCTCTCCTAAGGTAAAAATCTCCAAGAAAACCCTCATTTTTCTCCATCTTGTAGTGCTGGCCGATTTTTGCCATCTCTTATACCTTGTTTTCTTCTTGGTTTTGAGTTTCATTTCAACCCTCCATTGGTGGTGGGAACCCCCTTTTTATTCAAGGCTTGAAACCCCTCTTGGAACTCCAAAGGTAAAAACCTAACTTTGGTGCTTTAAGCCTTCCATTGAATTTGAGTGATTCCAAGTGTTTAGAAATTTAATTATGTCCGTTTTGTGTTCTTGAATGTTGGGAATGGAGTTTGGCAACTCCATTGCCCATTTGACTGAAATTGAGGAAGAAGAGAGGAGAAGACTTGAAATGGGAGCTCATGAGAATTTAAGTTAAAAAACTACCTTAATGACTTTATTAATGGATTTAGAATTGGGCTTCGGAAAATAAAGATGAGATAAAAATCTGAAGCAAAATGGTGTTTGTATGAGGCTAGGAAGAATTTGTGAAATTGTGTTGAATTAAGGGCCTTAGAGCCATGCGCTTTATGTTTAGTGCTTATATTGTTGTTGATGGGATTTTGAGGAAATTGTGTGTGCTGGTAGGACCCTTATGGGTGTGGTAGATTAGGAATGAAAATTGATGAGAGTTGATGGTTTGGGACATGTTAGATTTATGGGGAAGTTATGGCGAAATTTCGGTAGAAAATAAGTGTTTTATGTGACTTTGGCAATGGGGGACACTTAAGTGTTTAGTTGGGTTGAGTAGAGATGTTTAGTAACCTTGAAATGGTGAATGGAGAATGGATAGGAGAGAGACAAATATCTGTAGCATAAGGGGGTTATAGTGCTTTGGAGTAACTAGAAAAGAGTTAGTGTTTATAACTTGTGGAACATGGAGTGAACTTGGGTTTTAGAATTGTATATATCTAGGAATGAATGGGAATGGTCATTAAGTGATTTGGTAAGTTTGGTAGGAGGTGGTAGAAGCTATCAAGAGGAGTTTAGGAAATGCACAAGTGTGCAAGATGCAAGAATAAGAATAGAAATTTGTGAATTTGGGCAAGAATTTGAGTAAGGATTAAACCTACGATTTGAAGAGGTTTAGAGCATGTTTTAAGGTGCTTAAACATTTAGGAAACATGTGGAAAGATTGTGGAATGAGTGGGAAAAGATTGGGGTGAATTTGGAGTTCAAAATGTGTAGAAAAACACTTTTAAAAATGGGGTCTGTTGTGGACCGCCCCTGTGGGGAGGTCCAGTCGAATTCTACCGGACGGGTGTAGCTTCTATTGTGGACCGCCCCTGGGACCTCCCCAGAGGGGTGGTCCAGACCAGAGAAGAAAAAAAAATTTGTTTAAGGCTTCTGAACATGGGGTATTGAATGGTATTGGTTTTAGATGATGTTTCGGTGACCTTTAAAGGTCTTAAGAAGTATAAACAAGTGTTGGAAGTGTGTGAGTAAGTGAAGAAACTAAGTACACTAAGTTAAACCAAAGAATAATGGGTTAACGGGGTTAACTACGGGAGTACTAATTTTACATACCGTACTACCTCAATAATAATGGAATCACTTGATATATGATTAGTGATTCGGAAGTGAGATCTGAGGAACAAGAGGTGACCCAGTAAAAGTAAAACACCGGTGAAAGGTATGATTTCCTCATGCCATGTATCCTAACTTGGTTACCCCGATTTGTGTGCTTGTTTGATTGTGTGATCACCTAACAAGATAAATGCATGAATCAGACTGTGTGTACTCCCTTGTGCTTGTATTGTATTGCTTGTGGTTGGATTGTTGACTAAACTGAAATTTGTATAATTCATGAAATGGGTGTTTGTAAATGAATTGCTTGATTGTGATTGTGTATTGTAGATCGACTCATAGTTGAGTGTTGTTTGGTTAGAGACTCGAGAAAGATTCAAGTTATGAATTAACGAAAAGGGGGAAACCCACTAAAACTATCAAACCATGAAACGATAACACAAACTATGAACTCACTAGAGCATGAGAAAGTATACGGGAGTAGTAACCTCCCGATAATGGTTAGAGAACCGAGTTGATTTAATCCACACAGTAAATAATAGTGGAAGTATATAAGTAACCTTTAACTAGAGGATTGATAATTGTTCCAAATTGTGAACCTTGAGTAAAGTAATGAATGGTAAGGGGTCACCAAACCCCTTAGAACTATAGTCGAACCCCAATGAGAGTAACCGACTAAAATAAACAATGTCACGAACATGAGAGTATTCGATAAGTTGGGTAAAACCTTAAATCTTAGAATACTAGACATTGAGGAATTCCCTAAGCCAATAGATGTTATCGAGAGAGATACCTCTAGGCTAATCCATGAGATTGTGAAATGACTCCGAGAGAAGAGTTTTGGGAATTTGAGTAGTCCTGTAGAGAACTGGATATTTGTGAACTTGGGAAGCTAAATGCATAGCTCCTCTTGTATTTGTAAGCCCGGTGGTGGGTCTTGTGTATGACCCTGCCCGGAGGTCGTGGCTAAAACTTAAAAGATGCCTTGAGTATTGAGTATTGAATTGGGAACTTGAGTATTTGAGTAATGGTGTATTGATTTGAGTATGTGAGTTTGAGAATTGAGTTGTAACATGAGAGTCTTGAGATTTGGAGTTGGAGTGGAGGACTGTATTGAGTATTGTAGAACTTGCTGAGATTGTGAGCTCCTTGATAGGATCAGTGCATCACGCTTCCGTCCGTAGGATGCCCTTCAACTGTCTTGGTATTTACTGGTTCCTTTTTAATAACTTAGGGTATCCTTTGGTAAGTGGGATCCCTTCGGTGTTCTAGCCGAGTGTTCATTATAGCTCTGGTGCTCTTATTTTACTACACTTCGTTCAACTATGTTGACTTTGATACCCTTTATGGATTGCTTCTGGGTGTTGTTGACTATGTTATTACATCCGGTTAACATTTGAGCATGTTCTGTCTTCTCCGCATTGCGGTTTTGGATTTCAAGTTGTCCTGTTTAAGGTTATACGTCTCCCGTTCTTAGGGTAAACTACGATACTTTTCTTATGGTTTAACCGGTTTGGTATTTCCTTCAGTGGTGATCGGTACCCTCCGGTACCTTAGATGATCACTTGGGTATTTCATCTTGTTCCTTGAACATTGGTGTGTTCATGTTAGGCATTGCCTTAGTGTGTTTAGACTGGCATTCATTCCAGCTAACATGCTCGCTTCTGAACTCTTGAGACATATCCAAAGTCTTTTCCCATTTGTTGGTGCTTCTCGCACTTCTTAACTTTAGTCATCCTCCTAGAATGAGTTCTTGACTCCTTTAGCTTGTAAGCTCGTCTGAGTCCCTTTGATTATTCGAGGTATCCAACTGTTCAGATTTGTATTCACTTATGGTCCGTAGAACGGAGATGACTACTTCCCGTGTTTCGTACACTACATGTATACATACGTGGGGTACCATATTGGTACGTTACCACTTACCCGACGAACTCACAAAAGGGTCTATCAGACCCGCAAGCTCGTTCAGAGTGCGGTCGTCCCACATCCCGTATTTGGGTACACTCGTAGTGCTCGTCACACGCCTAGGTGAAGCATTCTATTGTCAACTCCTCTTGTATCATTCTATGCTACTCACCGTGATTCTTCTGGTTGGTTTTTAAAATCTGAGATTTAAAAAGAAAAGTTGTGGTTTTGAATGAAAAATTCTGGGTTCTAAAATAGAAATCTTGAGTTTGAAAGAAAATCTTCATGGCATTGCCATGCTTGAGGTCTTTGACCAAGTACAACTTCCTGCTGACTGGTATTTTCGTTAATGTAATGGTCGGGCCGTTAGGCCTTTCCAAGGTTGATTCTTCAAGTCCTTAGGATTAGTGATCCTATATTTGTTTCCATCTCCCTGGTGGTACTTTAGTAAGTACTTGTTGGTTGTCAAAAGTCTCCCCATTTGTCTTGTTGTTTGCTGCACTTGCCTTGGCAAGTGCGCGGGTACGTCAGTTTTCAGGTTGACTTGTACCGATTACGGTATTGTTTTCGATTCATACTGGTGGTTTTCTCAGATCTTCCATCCACTTTTGATCTTAGTGATCAACTCCCTGAGTGTTTTCTCAGTGTCCTTGACAAGGTTGTTGATAATTCGGGTGCTTCCCGATCCTTGAGGTACTCCATGAACCTTGCTCCATAGCTCGTTCCCACATTTAGTTGTGGTTACCAAGGTTATCTGATCCTTAGGAACTACGTGGTAGTCCTATTGGCGTAAGCTTAATGATTACTCTCATAGTTGTCTGAACTGTGATATTTGGGTATTACCGCCCTTTGGCGTTGTAGGTTTAGAGTTATCCAACCTTGATTGATTCCTCAGTCGGTGGTATGTTGTTGACGGTATTGTCAAGCGTTGGCTGCGCATGGTTCTCGTGACTGCGGAGCACGTCGCCCCATGGTGCCGCAAATTCCATTATCCTGTATTTAGGATCTTCAATATTTTTCGTTATGTAGGGTGATTATCATTCAAACGGGAACCGTCTTCGGGATTTCCAATTCTTGGAATCTACCGTATGACAAGTTCTTTCTCTTTACAAAGTTTATCCTACAACTGCCAGATCGGGTTTTCCCGAGTATGAGAGGTCTTTCCATCTCTCTGGCGTTTCTTTCCCCAACTTATAACGGGGGTTGCGGAGGGCGGGACTAGTTATGTAGGTATCCTGGTCATACTGGAAGTTCCTATCTAGCGTACCTCTCACGCTAACACTCAACCCTTAGCCCTAAGTTTCTAATTCCTAACTCGGTATTTTCCTAAACTCGGTATTTAGACCATCAACAATTATTGGAAACCGGGGAGTAATCGGTTAAGAGGAAATATCGTATGTGCATAACGTGAAGTATAAGTATGTAACGCTCAAGGAGCTTGGAAATATGGTATAAATGGTGGAAATGCATGAGCTGAAGCTAATGAAATAGCGGATGTCATGGAAACCAAGTTGTAAACAAATACGAACATGGTGCGCAGCAAGCGACCAATACATGTGAATAGATCATACAATGAGATGAAGTTGATGAGTAAAGATGGTAGACAGACCGAGAAACAAGGAAACAATATTCATTCATATTGCTAATCTCATAAGAGATTTACTACCAAGTGTTTACGCTTCTGCACTCTGTAGGACTGAGTGTTTTGGTATTGCACTTGTGCAGTAATGATCGAGTGGGATAGCTAGGAATTTAGGAAGATGACAATTGTGGTAAATGTGGAAAGGAGACTTATGAAAGTCACAAGGACCGTCACATAGAGAATGCAAGGTCGTACAAGTAAAGAACACTTGTACAGAACCAGTAGGTGGGCATAGTTTAGAAGCCACTAGTAATAGAGGAAGCACTACAATTAAGTAGCGGCTCAACCTCAACCGCCAATAAGTCGGGAGAACCAAGTGAACAATCACTCAAGTACACAATAGTATGTACATTGATTCCAGAGAGCTGGATAGAAAACCTGTAACTCATTGAGTTCGCGTACGGTAAAGGAATACCACGCTTGATTGATAAACCTTATTCCCAAGATAAAATGGGATAAAAAGGTGATGTATAACACATTAAGGATAACAAGAAGGGCAAAAAAACCCAAGTTATGAGGGTTGCGCAGCAGAAGCTAGTGGGCCCAAAATTCTAAGGTTTAATACACCTAGTGAATGAATGGCTAATTATCAACGCCTTGAAGCCTCTAAGGCTAGAACCGAAACCGGTTAAGAGTTAAACAAACTCCGATGAGAATTCTTGGTAAGGGACTAACCAACAATATGGTTAAGACCCTTTGACCAGAATACATTGTATAATAAACCGCATGGAAGTTGGAACACTCCATGATGGCTGAATGCCCTTGACCTATGTCCAATGTTGACTCATGGTAGATTACGTGGGCGTAATCCCTTTTTAAGGGGGGTAGGGCAAAAACCACGAAATGTATGTTTTACGTGATAGTGCGTAAACTACAATGCGCATAGCGCAAAAGAATTTGTTTTGATGATTGGTACTATGCTACATAAACATATGTATCCATTCATATTGTAATTATGGTGGAGTATGAATTTGAAGTGGAAAGAAGTATTGATTGTGAGAAATTGAGGTGAATGGAGTAGAGAAACTCCATGGGGAATGAGAACCCCGATTGGTAATAATTTGGAGAAATGAGTATGTTTGAGGAGCGTGATGAGTATGTTTGAGGAGTTTGATGAGTATAAATCGGTACGAAACCGATGTTAAACCTAGTGGGAATTGATTCCCCTAGGTGACTTGAGTTGATTTGATTTTTCTTGTAAATGATTGAGGATAGAAACTGATTTTACTTGTGAACTATTGGAGGATGGAGAACTAATTGGAGAACTAACTGTTGGAATTCTTGTGTATAGTAGCTGAAGATAAGTTGAGTAATAATTGATGGTATGAGTAGTAATGAGTAAATGAATTCTAGAAATTGGTAAATGTATGGTTGCATGATTATGATTAGAAAGATAAAAAGATAGAAAATGAAATTAATGTTTGACTATTTGATTGTGTGAATTGGGGTGGGAGGTGGAACTTGGTTTGCTAGCGATCAAGAGAAACCGAACACCAAGGTGGGGTGGATGGATAGTTCAACACCAATGCTGATCACATTAGGGTTGAATGACTCTTGAAGCTTTG